>CP137670.1:38040279-38083541 GCA_037976565.1 Mesocentrotus franciscanus
TCTAGTCTGTTGGAAGATATCGATCACATTTCTTTTATGTTGTAGAGCCTGATCTATCTAAAAACTTTCATATAAGTGTATTTTTTACTTATGAAACCAACCTTGTTCACATCAAATTGACCTACATACAATGTACAGCTTACTTTATTACCAGTTTATTGCGATTTTAACCTTCGTAATGTAAAGTCAGAAACAAAGTTGTTCATCTAGATGCTCCTTTTATAATCGATACTGTCTGAAGAAGAACACTTTATCCTACCTCTTGTAATATAAGTTTATTATGCGTCTACTTGTATGCCATCCCATGTCAAACTGATGTCCACTTGGCACAAACTTGCAAACAAATTAATGGGCATTTTTCACTCATGCATGCATACAGTGCATAAATATGGCAAGTAGAGAACAAAAACGTAATTGTTCCACAATCACACATTGAATGGGCGTCGACAAAAAATATGCTCCATTGCTCTTTGTGGATATATTAATATGAAATATGAATCATAGCAGTCTAAAATAAGATGAATGCATTCATATTCCTTGTGATGTCAATAGAGGCCTTACAATTCAATTCAATTCGAGGTATTTTATTCACTCATTGTAGCCAAAGGCTAAATTTCAAATGAATTTACATGTTTTAAAACATTAAAAACATCATACAAATTGAGAAGAATCATACACAATATTCTACAAATACATATAAATACAAATGAAAGGAAATATACATGTATAATTATAACACCTAAATACTGCTTATAAACAAAAACAAATTGGGAATTATAATATAAATGTTATTCACTTTTCATCAAAATTTAAAGGCTTATATAAAGTAACTTAAGTTTTATCTGATGGTAAAAATTAACAATAAATGGTTATTTTTCATTATTTAAAGCTTAATTGAAAGGAACAAACATAAATTATAAAATTTACGAAGAAATCAATACAAATTCACAAATGATTCAATAGCTATAAGTTCTGAATCATAAGAAATAAAATGGCAAGTGATCAATAAAGTATATTTGGGTTGTATTAAATAATTAGAATAGGTATTCTTAAACATAAGCAAGACTTGAAACGTAAATTAAATGAGTGTAAAGGAATGTTCGGCGTTTCTATTGAAAATACAATAAATGTATAATATACAATCAGAGAGTGACTTATACAAATGTAAATTATGATATTAATCTAATCTAAGCATGAGCTAGCAATTCCATCTAAAAATATTGCACAAAATGAGATTCATAAATAGGGTAAAAAGCAAGTTTGTGATAGTCAAGGATCATTTCTGGTTTAAAAGTCTCACAAAAAAGGGAGAGCACTTGTCCGATAGCACTCTGTTCTACATTTTACAGGCATGTACTGGTCACTGAAACGTAGTGCACGGTGTCAATGCAGATGTCCACGAGAAATTTAAGGTGGTAGGGATGTTCTCTTTGAAATTCATTAACATTGTGCATTTCATAAGTAAGACTTAATCTCTTGTGCCAGGTGGTCTGGCTTTGGAACAGCATTTTGATTTTTGTGACATAATACCATTGAAAAGGCATATTCAGTGAGTAGACAGTTTCAACCTTCATGAATGATTTGGATGAATTAAGTAACTTACTGATTAACAAGCGATGACCAATTCTCAGATAGGAAGAGTGACGTTGTAAGAAAAATTGGGACATATCTTATTTGTTTCCATTCATTTTATTTCAACCCAAAAACATATACAATAATTCATGGAAATATTAAAACATGGGGTTAGGAGCCCCTAAAGAAGTTTGAAAACAATCTTGTGGCTGGGGCACCGACCATGACATATATATCGAGAAATTAAAAAATCAACAAAAACATCATTAAAGGGAAAAAGTCTCCAAAAACTTATTATATATGCACAATTGTTCTCCCTAACGTCTGCTCTTCTGACTGTATCCTGGAGACCGTCCCAGATTACGGCCAGTGAATCCTGACGTATTCCATCCCCTCGTGATTCTTGAGTGTCTAGAGTACAAACAGGGCATCTCCATTCAACATCTACATATAAGATGGTTTGTAAAGATTGTTCAGCAAAGAGAATAAAAGGTCCATAAAAGGGCATGTAACTTGAATGGGTTGATTTCTAGTCTGATCCTATTGAAAGATAAGATTCCAAATTGATACAAAAGTGTTCATCATTAAGGTGTACCAGTCACCAGGAAAGTCTTTGCCAAATAAATGTTCAGGGTTCCAGGACGCTATTCTACCCTGAAAATGTGTACTTCAAATACTACGTGTACCTTTATAAAAAAAGATACTGCAATTTCAAATACACTGAAATTAGATACAAAAGTGACTGGTGAGTACACTATGACTTGCTTGATGTGGAATAGGACACGCACATATGAAAACCCAAGTCCCGTTATATGCCATTCTTTATTTTATTCATACTTCGTAATTTTTGGCCCATAGAATACAAGGTTAACTTTTTTGATTGTTTTTTGTAATCGATATTCTAGCTGTACAGTGTACACAAATTTATATTTCATTTAATTTCTACACTTTAAAATAACTAGTGTCATGTGACAAACAAATTGCATTTTGTAACAACACTTTTGTGCAAACATGTGTAGTCATGGTGCAATGATATGTACCTCCAGTATAGCTAAGCGTATAGCTAAGTGGAAAAGGTCAGTTTAGCCTGTAAACAAGTTAATTTGGTTTAAAAATATCAAAAAATTGATAAGCCAATAGAAACACTTTTGAGGAAAAACAGAAGGTTATGAATAACTCGATGATATAATTGCGACTGATTGGTACAATGTACATGTATATAGTGCAAGTATTTTTTGTTTTACCTGGTTTTGTATTCAGACCAAGACATTTGAGGTGAAAATTTTGCGCGTATCGACACTCCTGATTGGTGCACTCTACTCGTGAGAGGTTAGGTGTGTGCTAAGCACAGATGCAGTATGGAGATGTTCCACTTGCCCGGCATCCTGGACCTCAATACCAGTCTGTCCTTCTGCAGACTGGCAGAGTGGCGTGCGTGAATCCTACCTCGGAGAGATAGAAAAACAACGCCTGTTGGCACAGTGAGTTGTTGCTGCATCCAATCATCTCTTCCTGCGTATCTTTGATGAACAAGAATATATTCACCATCAGGTTATCGTACTGTGATGATAGATGTGTCGGTGTTTTTCAAGTATTTGTATACATGTAGGTGGGGAAAAAAGGTAAGCAAGGATATAGGTTGGCAAAAGTAGCCATACAGAATATGACAGTGAAAAGTGTGCGATTATGTTTGTTTGTCAGTTCATGAAGAATGGTCAGTTTGAAAACCCTAGTTGAATACAATTGAATGGTTGAACGGGCTCAAGGAACTTGTATTGTTGTTGTTAATGATATAGATTTTTGTTACGAGTCTAATTTTGTTTACCTCTTTTGCAGTGGCAGTAAACATAGGGCAAGTCTAGCATTTCCTGGTCATGCCGTAACTGAAATGGTCAGGTGCAGATGTGATGCTGCTGATGTCATTCTGGTTGACTGGCGCCCAGACATGCGCGATCACTTTCCTGACCGCTCCTTCGAGATACGCCGTCTTCTGTGTAATTGTCCCGTTCTGTGGGAAGTCTTGTGAAATGTCATTGAGCTGTAGTAAAGGTAAATAAGATATAATTTAACTATCATAATATTACATTCTACCTCAAGTATGCACATCTTTACCAGCTGAAACCTTACTTGTAATTATTTTTGATTTATCATGATGATGGTAATGATAATTGTATTACTAGTGATGAAAGTGATGACATTTATACTTGATAGTTGAAAGTGATAATATTGATAGTGATAATTGTAATTTCAATGTTAATAGGATATGTATAATTATTTCAGTGTTAATAGTGATATGTAAAGTTATGACAGGAGCACCAAGATAGAGTAGTTCATCCTCCACTTTCAGTGGAGATGTTGAGTGCTTGTATTCCTGCTGGATGTTTGAATTAACATTGCAGTATATACTTGTCTCTTGACAGAAGCATACTTCTCGAGTGCGTTCAATGGCACCTCATCATGACAGAACTGATTAAACCTAAGGAAGCAGTTACTAAAGATATAAAGAAACTGCATCATTACTGATATCTTCTGTTTGCAGTGGAATACACCATTTCCCAACAGTATACAGGTAATTAGTTCAAGTGGATACTTAAATCTTTAATACACATATAAGCATTTGATAAATATGAATTGTCATTGTAAATGAAAAATATCCTGCAATTTATTATTTACCGTCTCCATGTTGAGCAGCTTCATGACAAGGAGAGCCATGTAGCCCTCGAGGGCAAAATGCACAAACTCTTCTGTTTGGTTAAACGATGCCATCGCCTTCTTTTTCGCATGGCGAAAATTGAACTCTGCCTTGATGTTTGCAAGAGTTGCTGGCTCACTTGTCGACCTTCCATCAAAGAGTCTGTTCATAGTGTCCTGTTAAAAAAACATTTAGACAAATATTCTTTTCTTTTTAAGTAGTTCAAATGTTGATGTCATAAAAGGTGAAATTCCATAATTATAGAATTGTTATTCTCATGGTTGTGATATTGAAAGAACTAACTGACCTCAAGGATTTTTAATTATGATTGCAGCATGAGCTAACATTTTGTTTAGAATCCGAGACAAAGATACCCATGCAATCCCTTTATTAAAATGACATCCTCTTTCACATTGTGATACAATTGAAATTTGGCCATGAAATTTGTGGCGAAGTTGGGGCTCCCAACACTTAACAGAGGCTTTGATGGACCATAAAAGTACAAAACAATTGCTGACATACATAAAGTCCAATAATCATTTTTCAATTGATATAAACAAACAGTGTTTTGTATCTCTTACGGTCAAAAGAATTCCCCTCTTGTGAAACTCTTGCGCTGTAGGCAAAAGGACCTCGAGTCGCTCGCTCTTGTTTCCCAGGGCAGATTGGGCCTTTTTTGCCCCAGTGCTGAGTTGGTGTGCCCCGCCATCACAGTGTGACACAAGTGGGTATAGGGATGTTTCATGGGTGGGGACATACTTGTGAAGGGATTTCAATACGCCTATGACACCTGCAGTTGTCGATGGATTCTCATCCACGATGCCAATGTTTACTTGGATGAAAAGAAAGAAAAGGAAGAAGAAATCATTCGTACAGTTAGTGCAGCTGTTAATATATCTTTCGTTCAACAATAATAAATAGGCCCTCTCATATTTCCTATTTCATATAAATATATTATCAAAATTCAGAATTTGTAAAAAAAAAAAAAATCATACTTTTCACAACTATATTGAATACGTAGTACCCGTAAGATATTGTGTTTTAGTATCACACGTATTGGGTCAATATTTTCTTCAATTTTATTTTTTGCAATTCTGTAGAACTTTGTAGGAATTATGAATATGTCATGTATGTCCTATCTATGAAATTTAAACGTTAGCAGTGTCCTAATATTCAAATTATGCAAGTAAACCTGTTTACTTGCTAGACTTTACTGTCAGACACTATTGAGTGACTGACTGACTTTTTTCATCTTTGGTAATAACATACATAAAATGAGCTGTAAATGGGAACATGAGCATTTGTCCACATCAATAACCCACTTCTTGTATTAAATGGCCAAAATTAAACTGATTGAATCTTTGCGCAGCATAAAACGTACGGCCATTCGGTATAATGGTCTGAAAATCAGACTATTACTTACTGGCTTCTATAGCCTTTAAGTCGATTTGACAACTAATGGTCTTTATTTTCCCACTTAAAGACATTTTCAAGCCCCCCCCCTTTTTTTTTAGGGAAGTTTTTAATTAGTATTATCTTTCAAATGCCGTTGGAATTTAACCTTTTCATTTTGGGGGCCTGCAAATGGGACATAGTACTTTTAAACTTCCACTGATCTCTTCCTCTCATTTTTAATTAATTAAGTCTTTTGAGAATGGTATTTCTGTGGCATAACTCTGCCATGCCCATACCATTGCAGGTCACCATAAGCATAATTGCTCACACTATGAGCATGACGGACAAAGAAGAATATACAGCTCATTCTACAATAATTGCTGTGGTAGACAAAAGAACATCCCTTCACTGCTATTATGTAAAATAAGTAGAACAGGTGAATATGCATGTGACACCTGTTCAACACATCTTTACATAATAGCAGTGAAGGGATGTTCCTTTGTCTACCACAGCAATTGTTGAGGGTAGAATGAGGAACTGTATATTTTGTCCTCTTTCTTTGCCCGTCATGTTCACAGTGTCGGCGACCTTTGCTGGTGTGTCTACTACACAGGGTTACACCATAGCATGGTGATATAATGAAACGTTTATTCACCATTGTTGTTTTCTTTGCAGACTCTGCAGTGTACTTGTGCCTTACTCGTGGCGGTGCCTTGAAGAGCTGAGGGAAAATCCTCTCAAGGATAAAGCTGATCTCTTCCTTCAGAGCATTGTGGAGATTGGCCAGATCACTTGGGGTCTGCAAGATCTGCTCTAACGGAATGTTGCGAGCTTGCAATATTTCCTGTGCAGGAAGGGAACCGTGTCATCTGCCGCAAAGCAATTGGCCCATATGCGGACATTTTCCTTCACCTTACCACTTCCTTCATGGCGGGGGTGATTTTTCTGGGTGTTGTCCCAACTTAGGCAATAACCTGTAAGAACGGTAGGTACATGTATACATGCAATTAGTACATTCTTGTTGCCTGCGAAATAAGATGCCAAGGAGGAAATAAATTAATTTTTTTCCCCTCCTTGCCAATTCATTTTTTAATAGGTAGCTTCCTTCTAGACAACATTGTGGATAAAATAGTAGGTCCATGATAAAATTCAGTTGTCGAGCATTCAATGAGTTGCATCCACATTTCATTTTATAGTTACGTAATATCTACGTGGTGGTGCTTGTCTCGTAGGAGTATCTTCTTCCTCATGGCCTTGCTAGCTCAGCTTGTTGTTGCATGAAGACCTGTTTTATAATGTTTTGAACAGCTGGGCCCCGTATTACAAAGAGTTGATATCAATCGCAACTTATTTGCGATTGATATCAATCGCAACTATGTACATAAGAGATAGGAGACTGCAAACTTGCGATTGATTGGAGGACTTACGATTGATTTGGATCGATTGATTTGGACGTAACTCTTTGTAAGACGGGGCCCAGGTTACAATCTCAAATATAAGCAAATGTATAGATTCAGACAATAGCATAGATGTGTTTATGCATGAAATATTCACACAATGCATTTAAAACTACCCAAAATTCAAGTTAACTGAAGGAATACAGATGGTTTTTCATAATCCACAGCAGTTAGGCAATTTGAAAATGTAGAAACATTATTGTCTACAAACAATACCAGTTAAAAGGTAAATATCTTTGATCAATTTCTGATGTCAGTTTTAGGATGCCTTTTTTATTACTGATTCAAGTATGTATCTCGTATAACATTATTTTTGAATGATAAATCCCTGTCTCTGTGTCTCTCTCTATTATGAAGCAATTCCAGAAATGAAGGAATTCCAAATGTTATTTTGCTTTATTAAAAGTGCAAAATAATTTATGTTCAGATTTTTACAAAGAGAGCATGATTTAGTACATTTGTAATATCATACCAATATTTTCACCATTTACATCTATACTCCTCTTCCATTCCAGAATTTGAGCATCTGAATCCTTGAAGACTTTGTCAACAACTGGTAAGCTTGATGATGGGTTGAGGCAATATCCAAGATAGTTGAGGTGTTGAAAAACCTGTTGCGTAATTAAGTATGTCATAGAAATATCAATTTGTTATATCATTTAGAAGAGCAGTCATATTTTAATATACACAAACGTGTAGCTTCAATAGTGTAGTTTTTAGATATTTGAACGTTATCTATACGTACATACTACGTATGCTACAAAACGTGTTTTAAAGTACTTGCAGTGTGGTTGGATTTACTGTGATTTTTTGCAACCAACCAACATATTTTTTGAGAAACGAATGTAGTTTAAAGGTTAAAAACTTTTTGGCTATTACCTCGCGTCTTTCAAGTTCAATTTATTTGTGTGACCAAAGTCAATAAATTTCACATGTTTTCTACCCTACACTTAAACATTGTATGGTATATACTACGTATCTAAACTCATCGACACTCTTGAAGTCAGATTTTTGCACTGAATTTAAGTCCTTAATTGTACTATTATTGTGAATTCATCACATTGCAGCTGTTGTATCGTGTAAACTACCTCTTGTGGACATCCATGCTTCCCCAGAAGGAAGGAGGTGCTTTTCTGGAAAAGGTTACAGCCGTTTTTGTTGTCGTAGGCTATCACAGAGCAAATCCCTGCGGTGCGGGTAAGTGTTCTGTTTCGTTCGAAACTGGAGAATGAATAAAATAGAAGTCAACACAATTGTTGAAATATTAGAATTAGTATAGTTGTGTACATATTAACGCTAATGGGGCCGGTGTATTATAAACTACCGTTTTTTCCTCAAAGAGATACTTTATATCTGCTCATTAACTTCATGAACACTTGCACGCCCTAAAATAATGTTGCAATGTAATTAGAGGAGACCAAAATTACAGATGGTTTTACTCAATTAAAACCTGTGTGACAATAACTTTTATTGAGGGGAAATTAATTTGATCAGGTTACAACCTATGTGACATCATAAATTAAGAACCAATCAAAATATAAAAAAGGAATACTACAAAATACTGGAAGTACCCTAGAGAACAGAAAAAAACGGATAGACAGTATGGAAGGGTGACCATGAGGTGTTCTGAATATTAATGAGAACTAAACAAAAGAACCATGTGAGGTGGAAATGGAATTAAAGAAACAAGGTCTGGTAATGGGATGGAAGGGATGGGAGGCATGAAGCTGAAATGTAAATGAGAAGGAAAAAGATGTAAATCATGCTACTAGGCACATAGCTATCAAGTATACATTATATCGGAATGCATTGAACTGGCCAAAAAAAAAAATAGAAAAAAAATGAATTGTTGAAGTTGCATATCAATCAAAAGCAAATTGGCAACTCTGTGATGGACCTTGCAAGCTCCCCTCCCATTTGGCCTGTATAAAACATCTTCAAAAATTTATATTTTCTCTCGAAGGGTTCCACTCCAAAAATAATTCACTTACAATAGAACAAGAAAAATCAGACAAACCATATTACTATTAATCTAACTTGGATGCTGGTGTGAAGAAATAAGATTCATAGGGGTAAAAAAGGAAATTTATATTATCAATATAAAGTCAACTAGTGAGGCAATGACGTCACAAATTCATGAGTGAGTTGCCAATTTGTCTAGTGATTTTCAAAGTTGTTCATGTCATCAAAAATGTATAACTTTCTTATTAGTTATCAGATTTTGCTGAAACTTGTTTTGATTGGTTTGTCTAATCTTTCTGCTTCTATTGAAAGTAAGTTATTTTTGGAGTGGATGAATTTTACTGATCCAAATGGTAACTTGTTTATTTTACATTTAGCTTTACACTCTGTTATGCCTCACCACACTCCTGACGTACATTCATTGTCTGATGTTTGTTAAGCTCTTGGCTTCTATTGTTCTGTCACTATTCATTCATCCTCATTCAACATTACCTGCCATAGCACCACACACACACAAAAAAAAAAGAGGGTGGAGGCTGGTCCGATTATTATTATTATTATTATTATTATTATCATTATTATTAATATTATTATAGGTTTTCCCGCTCACGGCAAATTGTTATTCAAATTCATTTTCGTTCGTTCAAATTCGTTGTCCTTGCGACCGCTCTTCAAATGAGTCATGTTAATTTAAATAAGGAGGATACAATTTAACAAAATGGTTATTCAATTTAATTTCTCTCGGTCGAATTTGTTAAAATTGTTCAAATGAGTCACCCGAATTTAAGGAATGGGCCTTCGATATAATTGTCCCTCGTTCGAAAGCATTATCCTTGCACAATTTTTTTTAAACGAGTCATTCACATTTCAACTAGGAGCATAATATAGGTTTTCCCGCCGAATTTCATCAGAGTTGCATGCGATTTAACGATGCTATCATTCAATTTCGAGCGAATTCGTATGATCACCAAGATCAACATTTAAAAAGCTGAACTAGTTCATTCAATCTAATTGTATAAGCATGCGATTTCATGATTTTCTCACATTAACGTGTAAAAAGCGCGTTCAAATTAAAAATGCACGTAAATGCATTCAAATTCGCACTTGCACCGCCCTGATGAACGTTAAAGTATTCAAATTCACGAATAGGCAAGCATTTATATCATTTTGGCAGTCTTTTTTACTGTTTAAGTTCTTTGCAATCTGCATCTGTTCAATTTAGAGAGATATCCATTAAAAGGAATGATATAAAACGAAATTGAATGCTCAAAGAATGTTTAAATACGTGCATTAGATTTAAGATGCATCGTTCAAGACGAACTTATTATGTGTATACATGTAGGCATACCATAATCATTCTCCTTTAAATTGCCATCATTCTCCTTTAAATTGCGTTCATAATTATTTCATACTAACTATAGCTCCCAAATGTCCCGTATGCACATGATGAAAATGAAATAAAGGATGTAAAGATGAAAAGAAAGAAAAACCAACCCGTACCCTCCATTCATAAACATAAGTAAGAACACATGCAAACAAGTCGTGCAATGCTTTAAAGGGAATGTAGCTTGGCATATACTAGATAACGCCATCTACGTCTTCTTTTGGACAACTGCATGTAAACGAATGGACTTGATTAACGGTAGTCTGCGACTTAATCTCTACACGGTCAACGCGCGCTAACATTCCGCGAAACAGACCGAAGTTCTCCTCACGCTTCGCTTTCGCGTATGTTGCACGCACGTGATTGCTGCGGTCGCGTCGTCCGTAGTATATTTTAAGAAGTCTTTAAAACTGATGAATTTGAATATGAAGCAACAAGATATCCCATGAACGACAAGAGGATATACATGATATATGGCACATCAAGCATGTGCAAATATGTATCTCTCACACTCACACCTCACACACACACACACACACGCGCTCACACACACTCTTTCTATCTCTTGGCTATTCAACCCACCTCACCACACAACCCCTGTTAGAAACAAATCTATTCTTGCATCAATAACTAAGAAAATGAAAGTTTAATGAAATAGTATGTACAGAGCGAATCGAGAGAAGCTCGCAAGATGCGTCACAGTGTTGCCAATTTGTATTTTAATGATGACAACTTCAAAAATTCATAACTTTCTTATTTCTAATCAGATATTGCTCAAACTTTCACTGATTTGTTTATCTCACTTTGCTGCTTTGATTAAAACAAGATTAATATCAGGGTGGAATTTCCCCTTTAAATTGACCGAAATGTAGCAATCATCTTTTTTAGAGCTTCCTGGCCCTTTTTATCATTTCGTGAATTAAATCAAACGCCCTCGAAAATGACTGAATTTCATTTAATGATATTTGGGTTTATGAATTCTCTTAAGAGTTATGGTCAAGTTTGAAGTCTCCAAATAAAAATTGAAGATTAATTCGGCTATTCAAATTTATTTCGTTTCATATAATGTGATTTAAGACCTCAGGTGGGGGGATATGTAGTTGAAGCAAAATACTTTTATTTAGGAATGAGATATTTACCCCGTGTTTTAGGGCATTGCCCTTTGCAGAAAAGCTGCAACAGTAGGCATCTTGTGCTTTGCTTCATCAAGTATTGCTTCGGACTCGAGGCCTTCCAGGTTCTCTATAGTGAAGTCTTTGGAGAAGATAGAGTCCCTGGTGTACGTGTGGACTTCACTTTCCACTTTATCTCCAATGTGCAGCATAACTTCCCAACTTATCTGCGGGACGTTCAGTAGCACGCCTACGAGCCGCTTGTACTGCCCTCTATTGAGAAAGTCCTGGGCCTGCTGCTTCCAGAAAGGAGAAATAGGGATGTCCCCTCCTCCTTGGTCTTCTCCTGCTCTCTTCGTTGCAGCCATGATGTGTGAACTTGGACACGAGATGTGAGCTTTGACATGAGAAACAGGAGATTTATAATCAAATTCTATCCATAAAACTATTGGATCTTACAGTGAGTGAAAAGACAGGCATGTTTGTAACAAAAAGTTATTTGTCATTTACCAGCTGATTTGCATATGCATATTGCATACATTCATGTGTAATGTATTATGGAGCACTTCCTGCTAATCTGTGAACCACTTCCTGCTAATCTGTGAACCACTTCCTGCTCATTTGTGGACCATCACATCCTCCACAAATGTTGGATGGGATCATTGACATGTGTTCTCTCCATTTTGGTTTATTGTTAGAGTTAGAGTTAGATACATATTGTATTGCTTCAAATGCCAAGCTTAAGGCGAGCTTAAGGATGGACAGCATGGCTTTTGGTGTCATTAGATATGGATAGATTTTGATTATGAATGATATTTAAACTATCTTGACACCAAAGATGTTTTGAGAGGCATGACAGAGGGATGTATGTGTAATTGTCCATTCTGCTTTCTCAGAATTGACAGGGTCAGCAACTAGTATAATTATTTAACTGAAATGACCTCCCTTTAAACTAAATAGCATGTTAAAAAGTCGGTAAGAAATCCAAGTAACATGTACCTTACACAATCTCTCTCTTTCTCTCTCTCTCTCTCTTTGTCTCACTCTCTCTCACTCACTGTCTTGTCATTGTCACTCTTGTCAGTCTCTCTATTTTCAATGCTCATGATATCCCCAAGGCATTTATCTTTGTCCACCTAGTGTCACACAAAATGAAATTGATTGCTTCATCTGAGGGCATTCTTGTCAGCCATTGATCAGAGTCGTTGATGTATGTATAAACGTAGATTGTGTAAGTGCACAATAGGGTGTGTGTTGCTATGTTGGGCAAGGTCACATCAGAGAATGTGCATCAGTGTGTGTCCAACTTGGCCAATATGCATGTATGTGACTCTGTAATTGGCTTGGTTGATGTTAACGGATAATCGAAAATAGTTATTGTAAGACTCACACAAGACAAAACTAGTCTTACATGATTGTGGACTTGAGCTGCACTGCTCTATTTTAATACATGTACAAAAAGGATCCCAAGAAGGCTGACATGCAGTCTATGAAACAATAACAACCAATCACAAGATTGAAGATAAAGTAGGTAACCAATAGAAAGCCTAAGGAAAGATAGAGTGCCATGGGCCTATAGTGTGCTGGGTAGAATAGCCACGAGTTATGAAGAGTGTGTGTGTGTGTGTGTGTGTGTGGTGCTATGGCAGGTAATGTGCATGGGGATGAATGAATAGGAACAGAACAATAGAAGCCAAGAGCTAGCAGACAACAGACAATGAATGTAGGTCAGGAGTGCGCTGAAGCATAACAGAGTGGAAAGCTAAAGTAAAATAAACAAGTAACCATCTGGATCAGTAAAATTAAACCTTACATAATATTCCATCTTCACAGAAAAATGTCCTCATTTTTAAAAATATACTTTATATGAACATGCATTTGATTCCTAAGAAAATGAGTCACATAAAATTTGCTTTAAATACCTAATCAAATCAAATCATGTAGTTTTCCTTCTGTACAATTCCTTTTTTTTTTAAGAAACCACATCAATTCAAATTAGGGAAAATTAAATTGTTTAAAATAAAAGGTCATATACATGTGTATGTACAGCAAATACAAATTACTGGTATTTTTCCATCAATGAACATCTTTCAATCAACGTGCTAATCTTCAATGGGTCCTATTCTTTTTCACTCTGAAAATTCCAGTCTGATGATTCGTAGACATAAACACCAAGTAACTTTCCTTTTCTTCTTTTTTTCCCGTCATAAATGACAAAGTATCAAATATTTCATACACAATTTGGCAATTTTCCGGCAATGTCTTCCCCTAACAAAAAAATATCACCGTTCGTGAATCACTGTAAGAAAAGTTTGGAATAAGTTGGCCAAGTCAATACAATGTACATAGAGAATATGCATTCTGACATAAATCTTTCAAAACTGTCTTAGATTTAAGGAAACATTATACAATTACAGTGTCTATGGTTGTTGACACAATCTGGACTACAAATGATTAATATCATTAAAAAAAAACACATCTTATGAATTCATGTATCAAGAATCTGTTTTAAATGCAAATATCAAAAAAAAAAACATCAATATAGGTCAAATGACTTGGAATAATGTTCAGAAAACAATGTAAACATGTACATATCAATAATTAAAGTTAAATAATAACACAAATTCTTTTGACATATTTATACAGTCCTCTTTGTAAAATAATTTAGGTCAAACCCTGTCACCAATACAATCTGAATGTTACATTTTTTTCTTTTCTTTTTATCCTAAAATTCTGCGCAATTGCAAAGTTTGCAATTAAATTTTGACATTTGAGTCTTTTTTTCTGTAACATAATGAATGGGCGCATTGACTTGTTTTCTTGAGGGAAAATACAAATTTCAGAAGTTTCTGAGTACAGGGCAAATGGGAGGAGAGCTTGCAAGATACCTCGCAGAGTTGCCACATTGTGTTTGATTTATCACAACTTGGAAAAAGGTTTAAGTTTTGTATTTTTAATAAATATTTGCTCAAACTTCCAAAAAGTGTGTGGATGCTTAATCAGTAATGTGGCATGGACATTTGCTCTTGCAAGTGCAGCAGCACTTGCAAAATGCACACTGGCAGGAAGTAGGTGGCTGGCAGTGCTGATCACATGGTGATCGATTTTCCAGGGAGGACAATGCGTCTCTGTTCATTTTGTCGATAGACAAAATGGACATTAACTCGATCCTGAGACATTTCTTTTCGTTTTTGACTTTTTTGATGAGATTTGTCATTGTGTCGACAGTGTATTTAGACCCCAGAGAATGGCTGGTTACAAATAATGTTGCCCTCCCTGGTCTGCCATCACGTCCACAGCGACCTACCTCCTGCAAGTATGCGAGTGGGTTAGGGCTTACACCCCAATGCATGACCCTCTCAATATCTGGGATTTATGCCCATCCCAAATACCACAGTACTGATGAGGCATCTCAAGACAGCATCGGGCTTTTTAAAATCGGTCAAAATCCTTTGCTGTTCCTCTCTTGACAGTTTTCCATGGTAAATGCCAAAGCGGCAGTTGCTGATCGATGCCTCATGTACGTTCTGATATAGAGCATCTTTGAGTTTGGCTCTCATGTAGACGAAAATATCACCACATGCATTAAAACTTCTGTGTAATACAAATGACAAATAATGAATGCATTGTTAATAATAATAATGATAATAGGCATTTCTATAGCGACGTCTATCTAGAAATTCTATTCCGAGGTGCACTAATTATTACCCGGCTTTAGCCTAGCTGCAATTACAGCGCTCTAGCGTTTCAAAAATTGATTCCTGCCAGGTACTCATTCAAGATAAATTTTTTTAATTACTCCTTCATAGTTAATTATCTCCTCGCCGACGAAGTCGGAGGGGATATAGAAACGCTGTTGTCCGTCCTTCCTGCTGTGCGTCCGTCCGTCCGTCCGTGCGTCCGTTCGTAACAAATTCGGTTTCCGATCGATAACTTCAGTAATGTTTGACGGATTTTAATGAAGTTTGATATGAAGGCACATGGTATCAAAATATCGATTTCGGGGTATGTAGGTCAAAGGTCAAAGGTCATAGCTCATTAAATATGCGAAAAAATACACATCTGGTTTCCGATCGATAACTTCAGTAATGTTTGACGGATTTCAATAAAATTTGATATGAAGGTACATGGTATTAAAACACATCCTAAGTTCAATTTCCGAGTATGTATGTTTTTAGTCGATTCGACAACTTATGATCTTTATTTTCCCATTTAAAGACATTTTCAAGCCCCCCTTTTTTTTAGGGAAGTTTTTAATTAGCATTATCTTTCAAATGCCGTTGGAATTTAACCTTTTCTTTTTGGGGGCCTGCAAATGGGACATAGTACCTTTAAACTTTCACTGATCTCTTCCTCTCATTTTTGTGCTTCTATTGAGAATGGTCTTTCTGTGGCATGACTCTGCCATGCCTATACCATTGAAGGTCACCATAAGCATAATTGCTCAGTGACCTTTGCTGGTGTGTCTTCTACACAGGGTTACACCATAGCATGGTGATATAATGAAAAGTTTATTCACCATTTTTGTTTTCTTTGCAGACTCTGCAGTGTACTTGTGCCTTACTCGTGGCGGTGCCTTGAAGAGCTGAGGGAAATCCTCTCAAGGATAAAGCTGATCTCTTCCTTCAGAGCATTGTGGAGATTGGCCAGATCACTTGGGGTCTGCAAGATCTGCTCCAACGGAATGTTGCGAGCTTGCAATATTTCCTGTGCAGGTTGCTCTGTATCTTGAAGGAAAGGGAACCGTGTCAGCTGCTGCAAAGCAATTGGCCCATTTGCGGACATTTTCCTTCACCTTACCACTTCCTTCATGGCGGGGGTGATATTTTTCTGGGTGTTGTCCCAACTTAGGCGATAACCTGTAAGAACGGTAGGTACATGTATACATGCAATTAGTACATTCTTGTTGCCTGCGAAATAAGATGCCAAGGAGGAAATAAAATAATTTGTTCATCCTCCCCTCCCTCCCTGCCAATTCATTTTTAGGTAGCTTCCTTCTAGACAACATTGTGGATTAAATTCAGTTGTCGAGCATTCAATGAGTTGCATCCACATATCATTTTATAGTTACGTAACATCTACGTGGTGGTGCTTGTCTTGTAGGAGTATCTTCTTCCTCATGGCCTTGCTAGCTCAGCTTGTTGTTGCATGAAGACCTGCTTTATAATGTTATGAACAGCTGGGCCCCGTATTACAAAGAGTTGATATCAATCGCAACTATGTACATAAGAGATAGGAGACTGCAAACTTGCGATTGATTGGAAGACTTACGATTGATTTGGATCGATTGATTTGGACGTAACCCTTTGTAAGACGGGGCCCAGGTTACAATCTCAAATATAAGCAAATGTATAGATTCAGACAATAGCATAGATGTGTTTATGCATGAAATATTCACACAATGCATTTAAAACTACCCAAAATTCAAGTTAACTGAAGGAATACAGATGGTTTTTCATAATCCACAGCAGTTAGACAATTTGAAAATGTAGAAACATTATTGTTTACAAACAATACCAGTTAAAAGGTAAATATCTTTGATCAATTTCTGATGTCAATTTTAGGATGCATTGTTTTATTACTGATTCAAGTATGTACCTCATATAACATTATTTGTGAATGATAAATCCCTGTCTCTGTGTCTCTATCATGAAGCAATTCCAGAAATGAAGGAATTCCAAATTTTATGTTGCTTTATTAAAAGTGCAAAATAATTTATGTTCAGATTTTTACAAAGAGAGCATGATTTAGTACATTTGTAATATCATACCAATATTTTCACCATTTACATCTATACTCCTCTTCCATTCCAGAATTTGAGCATCTGAATCCTTGAAGACTTTGTCAACAACTGGTAAGCTTGATGATGGGTTGAGGCAATATCCATGATAGTTGAGGTGTTGAAAAACCTGTTGCGTAATTAAGTATGTCATAGAAATATTAATTTGTTATATCATTAAATTTTTTGCACTGAATTTAAGTCCTTAATTGTACTATTATTGTGAATTCATCACATTGCAGCTGTTGTATCCTGTAAACTACCTCTTGTGGACATCCATGCTTCCTCAGAAGGAAGGAGGTGCTTTTCTGGAGAAGGTAACAGCCGTTTTTGTTGTCGTAGGCTATCACAGAGCAAATCCCTGCGGTGCGGGTAAGTGTTCTGTTTCGTTTGAAACTGGAGAATGAATAAAATAGAAGTCAACACAATTGTTGAAATATTAGAATTAGTATAGTTGTGTACATATTAACGCTAATGAGGCCAGTGTATTATAAACTACCGTTTTTTTTCTTGTGTCTTGTGGGGTTCCACTCAAAAATAATTCACTTACAATAGAACAAGAAAACTCACACAAACCATATTACTATTAATCTAACTTGGATGCTGGTGTGAAGAAATAAGATTCATAGAGGTAAAATAGGAAATTTATATTATCAATATAAAGTCAACTAGTGAGGCAATGACGTCACAAATTCATGAGTGAGTTGCCAATTTGTCTAGTGATTTTCAAAGTTTTTCATGTCATCAAAAATGTATAACTTTCTTATTAGTTATCAGAATTTGCTCAAACTTGTTTTGATTGGTTTGTCTGATTTTTCTGCTTCTATTGAAAGTAAGTTATTTTTGGAGTGAATGAATTTTACTGATCCAAATGGTAACTTGTTTATTTTACATTTAGCTTTACACTCTGTTTATATGCCTCACCACACTCCTGACGTACATTCATTGTCTGATGTTTGTTAAGCTCTTGGCTTCTATTGTTCTGTCACTATTCATTCATCCTCATTCAACATTACCTGCCATAGCACCACACACACACACACACACACACAAACACAAAAAAGAGGGGTGGAGGCTGGTCCGATTATTATTATTATCATTATTATTATTAATATTATTATAGGTTTTCCCGCTCACGGCAAATTGTTATTCAAATTCGTTGTCCTTGCGACCGCTCTTCAAATGAGTCATGTAAATTTAAATAAGGAGCATACAATTAGACAAAATGGTCATTCAATTTAATTGTCCCTCGTTCGAAAGCATTAACCTTGCACAATTTTTTTTTAAACGAGTCATTCACATTTCAACTAGGAGCATAATATAGGTTTCCCCGCCCAATTTCATCAGAGTTGCATCCGATTTAACGATGCGATCATTCAATTTCGAGCGAATTTGAATGATCACCAAGATCAACATTCAAAAAGCTAAACTAGTTCATTCAATCTAATTGTATAAGCATGCGATTTCATGATTTTCTCACATTAACGTGTAAAAAGCGCGTTCAAATTAAAAAAATGCACGTAAATGTCATTCAAATTCGCACCTGCACCGCCCTGATGAACGTTAAGGTATTCAAATTCACTAATAGGCAAGCATTTATATCATTTTGGCAGTTTTTTTTTTAATGTTTAAGTTCTTGCAATCTGCATTTGTTCAATTTAGAGAGATATCCATTAAAAGGAATGATATAAAACGAAATTGAATGCTCAAAGAATGTTTAAATACGTGCATTAGATTTAAGATGCATCGTTCAAGACGAACTTATTATGTGTATACATGTAGGCATACCATAATCATTCTCCTTTAAATTGCCATCATTCTCCTTTAAATTGCGTTCATAATTATTTCATACTAACTATATAGCTCCCAAATGTCCCGTATGCACAGGATGAAAATGAAATAAAGGATGTAAAGATGAAAAGAAAGAAAAACCAACCCGTACCCTCCAGTCATAAAAAGTAAGAACACATGCAAACAAGTCATGCAATGCTTTAAAGGGAATGTAGCTTGGCAAATACTAGTTAACGCCATCTACGTCTTCTTTTGGACAACTGCATGTAAACGAATGGACTTGATTAACGGTAGTCTGCGACTTAATCTCTACACGGTCAACGCGCGCTAACATTCCGCGAAACAGACCGAAGTTCTCCTCACGCTTCGCTTTCGCGTATGTTGCACGCACGTGATTGCTGCGGTCGCGTCGTCCGTAGTATATTTTAAGAAGTCTTTAAAACTGATGAATTTGAATATGAAGCAACAAGATATCCCATGAACGACAAGAGGATATACATGATATATGGCACATCAAGCATGTGCAAATATGTATCTCTCACACTCACACCTCACACACACACACGCGCGCGTGCGCGCTCACACACACTCTTTCTATCTCTTGGCTATTCAACCCACCTCACCACACAACCCCTGTTAGAAACAAATCTATTCTTGCATCAATAACTAAGAAAATGAAAGTTTAATGAAATAGTATGTACAGAGCGAATTGGAGAGAAGCTCGCAAGATGCGTCACAGTGTTGCCAATTTGTATTTTAATGATGACAACTTCAAAAATTCATAACTTTCTTATTTCTAATCAGATATTGCTCAAACTTTCACTGATTTGTTTATCTCACTTTGCTGCTTTGATTAAAACAAGATTAATATCAGGGTGGAATTTCCCCTTTAAATTGACCGAAATGTAGCAATCATCTTTTTTAGAGCTTCCTGGCCCTTTTTATCATTTCAACAATCAATGTCGTGAATTAAATCAAACGCCCTCGAAAATGAGTGTATCTCATTTAATGATATTTGGGTTTATGAATTCTCTTAAGAGTTATGGTCAAGTATGAAGTCTCCAAATAAAAATTGAAGATTAATTCGGCTATTCAAATTTATTTCGTTTCATATAATGTGATTTAAGACCTCAGGTGGGGGGGGGGGATATGTAGTTGAAGCAAAATACTTTTATTTAGGAATGAGATATTTACCCCGTGTTTTAGGGCATTGCCCTTTGCAGAAAAGCTGCAACAGTAGGCATCTTGTGCTTTGCTTCATCAAGTATTGCTTCGGACTCGAGGCCTTCCAGTTTCTCTATAGTGAAGTCTTTGGAGAAGATAGAGTCCCTGGTGTACGTGTGGACTTCACTTTCCACTTTATCTCCAATGTGCAGCATAACTTCCCAACTTATCTGCGGGACGTTCAGTAGCACGCCTACGAGCCGCTTGTACTGCCCTCTATTGAGAAAGTCCTGGGCCTGCTGCTTCCAGAAAGGAGAAATAGGGATGTCCCCTCCTCCTTGGTCTTCTCCTGCTCTCTTCGTTGCAGCCATGATGTGTGAACTTGGTCACGAGATGTGAGCTTTGACATGAGAAACAGGAGATTTATAATCAAATTCTATCCATAAAACTGTTGGATCTTACAGTGAGTGAAAAGACAGGCATGTTTGTAACAAAAAGTTATTTGTCATTTACCAGCTGATTTGCATATGCAAATTGCATACATTCATGTGTAATTTATTATGGAGCACTTCCTGCTAATCTGTGAACCACTTCCTGCTAATCTGTGAACCACTTCCTGCTCATTTGTGGACCATCACATCCTCCACAAATGTTGGATGGGATCATTGACATGTGTTCTCTCCATTTTAGTTTATTGTTAGAGTTAGAGTTAGATACATATTAGGGACTTTTAGATTTACACGACGAGAACGTGGACTGCCACTTTTGCCATTCTTTCAAGGCACTGGCCCGTGCCCGGCAGTGCCTTAAAAGGACGTCACATTACCTTAAAAGTATGTCACCGTGGCAGTCCACGTTCTCGTCGATTAAAATCTAAAAGTCTCTATTGTATTGCTTCAAATGCCAAGCTTAAGGCGAGCTTAAGGATGGCCAGCATGGCTTTTGGTGTCATTAGATATGGATATAATTTGATTATGAATGATATTTAAACTATCTTGACACCAAAGATGTTTTGAGAGGCATGACAGAGGGATGTATGTGTAATTGTCCATTCTGCTTTCTCAAAATTGACAGGGTCAGCAACTAGTATAATTATTTAACTGAAATGACCTCCCTTTAAACTAAATAGCATGTTTAAAAGTCGGTAAGAAATCCAAGTAACATGTACCTTACACAATCTCTCTCTTTCTCTCTCTCTCTCTCTCTCTTTGTCTCACTCTCTCTCACTCACTGTCTTGTCATTGTCACTCTTGTCAGTCTCTCTATTTTCAATGCTCATGATATCCCCAAGGCATTTATCTTTGTCCACCTAGTGTCACACAATACCAGTTAAAAGGTAAATATCTTTATTCAATTTCTGATGTCAATTTTAGGATGCATTGTTTTATTACTGATTCAAGTATGTATCTCATATAACATTATTTGTGAATGATAAATCCCTGTCTCTGTGTCTCTCTCTATTATGAAGCAATTCCAGAAATGAAGAAATTCCCAATTTTATGTTGCTTTATTAAAAGTGCAAAATAATTTATGTTAAAATTTTTACAAAGAGAGCATGATTTAGTACATTTTGTAGTATCATACCAATATTTTCACCATTTACCTCTAAACTATTCTTCCATTCCAGCAGAACAGCATCAACATCTTTGAAGACTTTGTCCACAATTGCTAAGCTTGAGACTTTGTCCACAGTTGCTATTAGCTTGATGATGGGTTGACGCAAAACCCCAGATAGTTGAGGTGTTGAAGAACCTGTTGTGTTAAGTATGTCGTAGAAATATTAATATGTCCATCATTTAAAAGAAGGGTCATATTTTTTAAACACAAACGTGTAGTTTCAATGGTGTAGTTTTGAGATATTTGAACATTGACTTTGTGTACGTATGCTACAAAACATGTTTTGAAGTACTTCAGTGTGATTTAATTTACTGTGATTTTTTGCAACCAACAACCATATATTTTTTAATTACTGTAGTTTAAAGGTAACGGACTTTCTGGCTATTACCTCGTGTCTTTCAATTTCCATTTATTTGGGTGACTAAAGTTAATAAATTTCACATGTATACTTACCTACACGTACAACATTCTATGGTATATATGTATGTATACTCATTGACACTCTTCAAGATACATTTTTGCAGTGGATTTAAGTCCTTAATTGTACTATTATTGTGAATTCACATTGCAGCTGTTGTATCCTGTAAGCTACCTCCTGTGGACATCCATGCTGCTTCAGAAGGGAGGAGGTGTTTTTTTGGAGAAGGTTACATCTGTTTTTGGTGTCATTCGCAATGATGCATCAAATCCCTGTGGTGCGGTTGAGTGTTCGTTTTTCGCTATATCTGAAGAATGAATAAAACATAAATTTAAAAAAAAATGAAATAGTAGAAATAGTATAGTTGTGTACATATTAACTTCAGAATGTATCTGTCAAAATTGTATCCCGAAATATTAATTTAAGATAGGTAAATGAGGATCAAACTGAATGGGCAAAATTTAATAAATATAGTAATAGACAACCCACCCTTATGTGGCAGTGCATGCCCCCCCCCCCGAAGCGCCCCGATGCGAATTGCTCCTCCCACCTGTCACAGACAACTGCATCTCACCAGCCAGCATGCAAACTGCACACATTACATGCCGCTAGGTAGGGCAAACAATTTTGTTTCCCCACCCAGCAACAACCAACGCACGCAACTCGCACCATGACCACCGAAATACAACTATTCGTAACAGGTGAATGAAACAATCCGCACCAAGGCACCCACAAAGAGGAATGTACATGTACCAAACCCGGCCACATTCCGAAAATAGCCCATTGTTGTCAAAGGAAATAGCGCGACAAGTAAAAAAGGATCTATCTACACCACTTCAGGCTTGGTGCTACATTATATTGTAAATTATCGGAAATAGTTGGTAAGATTGTATTCACAAACAAAAAATGCACCACATATCCATGAGGCATAAATATATTTGAACCAATGGTAGGATAATCAAATAAATGAATGACACAATACATCTAGTGGAGCTGTATCTCTCCAAACGTTGAACAAAGTAGAACAAAACAAAAGACGAAAACAAGAGTGACTGTGGTTACATGGACATTCCTGTACAGAACTTTAATAAAGTGTCAATATGAATCAAGTATTCTAATAAATACAAAATGAATAGAAATACAATCTGATATCTGCAATGCAGTATAAAGAATACTACATGATAATTGTGTTGATTGCTGTACTCGAAGATCAACACTGACAAAAGAAAGTAAAATTTGCGGTTAATACACTATTATAACACTAATAACTTTTTCACATTTATAAGTAGGGTTTTTTTTCTCCTTTCTCTTCCCTTCTCCTTTTCTTTTCTCCTTTTCTTTTCTCCTCTTTTCTTTCTTCTTCTTTCTTTCTTCCTCCTCCTTTCTTTTTCTGTGCGATAAAAACAGTACTTGAAAATTCATGTTAAAAAAATAGCACGTTATACTGTAAGATCCAAGCTGAAGGAGGGCAGCTAGAATATGACCACGCGAAATTTATTTAGCAGGTGAATGATTAAAGTATACGAGGTAGTTGACATGTAAATCGAATACGTATATGGGCTAGTAAGTAGTGGAGTCCTTTTTAATTACGTGAATAAATCTAGATACATGGAAGGTTGGAATAGTTGACGATAGACAAAGGTAGATGTCGAAGAAAAGAATCCAAAAATAATTGTAAGATAGTATCAAAATCAGCTTAAATAAACCTAACTCACCCGACTCGTTCTTTGTGGGCGTGCCATAGTAAAGAGGATGGTTTGGATGCTTGCAACTGCAATTTTTGTAGATCCTTCGATGTCGGCTCTTCCTTTCTCTCCTTAGTAGGTAAGCTGCATGTGGCTGCGGGGATACTTCGCTCTGCTTTTAGCGCTGGCGGGAGATCGGTGCGAACAGAAATTCGAATTATGGGGCTTGTTCTTGATTGATTCCTCGGGGGTGCTCGTCCTTCATCGGCAAAAAGCAGTCGATTCCTCTGGGCCATGTAAACAAACTTGGCAATAATTGGTGGGGAAGCATTGCTGTTGGTGTTTCGCTGGGGAGACGATGAAAATTGATGAGGGCAATTGATTTAGCTTCCTCTTCACACAAACCGAGCTCCAAGAAGTATCATGCAGAACAATCTCGACGTTTTCATTCTTTTTCTGCTCTAACCCATAAAGAGGAGATTAGACTTTCTTTGATAAATCTCCGATAGCACTAACTTTTCTTTCAGTAGATCGATTTCCTTCTGTAACTTCATTTCCAGTTGGGGTAGCTTTCCCTTCTCTGATAAATCTATCACTTTAGCAAAGTTATCTTCTACCGTTTCCTCTAGGTCACCAATTTCTTTTTCATAGACGAGATATCAGTACGAATGTCATCTAGTTTGGTACAAACCCTGCTTTTGTAGTGTGGCCGGAAGTTGATACTACAAATGACAATTAGAGGTACTATTAATTAATATACTGGGTTAATCCTACCATAAGATCTGGATATCCAGGCTTGGATGAATATTAGGCTAGATTTCAAGTAGAGCTGGAAGCACACCAAGTCTGCGTTGCAGGAGCTCATGATGCAGATATATCTGCCGTACGGTGTGCTGGATGGAGTCGGCGTCCAACGCTATCGCTGCTAGGAGAGACTCCACTAGGCTAAGAGGAAGACGCGTCCGTCGATAACCAGTTCATACATACAACTCTTAGGTATTCCTGAGTATAGCCGCCGGGACACATCCGCGAGTGCCGCAGAAGGCGTCACTAGCCCAACTGCATGTGCGGAAGAGCCACAATGGATCGGGCCGGGTCACTACACCCTTCTCTAATATATCTATCACTTTAGCAAAGTTATCTTCTATCGTTTTCTCTAGGACTCTAGGTCTACCAATTTCTTTTCATAGACGAGATATTAGTACGAATGTCATCTAGTTTAGTCTAAACCCTGCTTTTGAAGTCGTTTAGCGACTTTTTTAGGTCTGCTAATGTGGGCATCGGGGATGGCAAAGATGGCAGGTCCTCTGATTGTACGCGTGGCACTCCGGCAGAGGTGCTAGGTGTCGAGACTGGTGATTAAGGGCGTTGGCTGTGTGCACTGCTGTTGGTTGTGCGTTGCGTGGGGCTGGGCATTTTCCTTCGCAAATCGAAGGTTTTCTTCATGGGTGGAAAAATATTCTTCGTCCAGATAGTCCAGTATGAAAAGCAATAGCTCACGTGTGTTTAGAGATATATTAGGGGTTCCAGGTGGGTGAAAATGTATTAAGACGTCGTGGTGAGAGCTCTAATTTGATGCTCTACTTTGACGGCTACTTTTCCTTTCCAACCCCTCTTGCAAAATCTTTTCCATGTAAAATTCTCCTAGTTTCGAAACGGGACCATACCTCCTCGCCCCGGCTCGCTCCAAGAAGATTCAGACAAGAGTGTATACGGTTGAGAAGAGTTTATTATTTAAAATCAAAAGCACAGTTCAAAAATAATTAAACTCATGACAAAACAGTATCACTGGGCTAGGCGACCGTCTCTTTTTGGCTCTAGCAACACATGACGCGAAATAAAAAATGGCAGCAACTAAAACTGTCAAATGAAGAACTGCTAAAAAAATAGGAACTGCTCAGTACAAGACCCTATCATTGTTTATACCTTCCAAACAAAGAAACCCACGTGGCCAAAAGCCCCGTCTCTCAGAAAAGGCGTGTCACCATGACGCAATGCGTCAGATTAATCCCTTCGTTATATTAACCCGTGTAAAAATAGGACTTAACAATTAATTTCCCAATTATATCTCCAAACTCGAGTTCTCCGGTCCTCCACGTTTCTTCTTCACTTTCAGCAGGGCTGGGCGATAAATGCCGGTAGCGTTAATTACCGGCGGTAAATACCGGTAAATACCGTCCGGTAAATATGTAAAAAACGGGAAATATGATTTTAATTCTCTATTTATTAATAATTTTACTTGTTTTTAGCCTCAACAACTGAAAATATTGTTCTGAAATAATTAGCAGCACGACACTCATAGTAGAAACACACAAACAGATTTATAAAATCCACACTGCATACATTTACATGTACACACCCAAACACACACACACACAAATAGTACACACACAGAACAACCATACTCACCACCATTGTTATTATGTTCAAAATTGGACAATCCCTATGAACAAGTGAGTGGAAAAATATATTTCCCGGTATTTCCCGGTAAAAAGCGGTAAATACCGGTAAATACCGCTTATTTCCCGGCGTCCGGGAAATAAGCCTCCGAAGCGGGAAATATGCCAACCCTGACTTTCAGACACACTCTCTTCTGCTCTATATCACCATTTCTCTCTCTCTGCTCATCTATCGCCCCAAACTCCTCCCTTGCATCACTCACACTCTCACCTGCGCGCTCTAGCTCTTTCAAAACTTCAAGAACGTAGGCGAGCCTGAAAATGTCAAAACTGGAATTAATCGGAAGAGAACAAACATTCATCTTTGCTGAACTGGTTATTATTTCCAGCAAAACAACTATTGTTTGGTAATTCGCAGCAATTCTTCAATTATTTTTTAGAATGTTACAAACGCCTGCGTTGTCGCCCATTCACATTCCAACACGCCAGCCTGACCCAGAAAAACTGGCAACTGAAAATAAGTTGCTAGGAAATGTGAAGTGCGAGAAGGCAAACAAACTTGTTATCAAAACAAAAACAAATCGCAAATTTCGACCCCGCTACAGTTTGCAGTTTTTTCAAATTTATTTCAACTTTCTTCATATCACATAGACATATATAATAAAAACATAAAGAAAACAAAGCAGTGCACTACCAAATTCGGTACACCAATAATGTTGCAATTTTTAAATGATGTACATACTTCTTTAGTGAACAAAATATTCATTGCATCATTATAAAAGAATTGTGGAAATAATTTGAGGAAAAAAAGTGGAGGAACCTATACATGAAGCAGAGCTTGTAAAGCTACAGCTATAGGTATCCTTTTTTAGGAAAAAGTCAAACTTGTATTCAAGAATGAACAAAGGGGAAGAATAACGAGTTTAGTGCAAGGACAGAGAGGGAAGAGAATCGAATAGACGAGGAATAAGGAGAAGGAGAAAAGGTGAAAGAACAGGAAGGAGGAGGGGGAAGAGAGAAAGAAAGCGAGAACGAATTAGAGGGGGAAAGGGAGAGAATAGCATTTACACGGGAAAAATTATGAAAGAACAGGAAGGAGGGGGGAGAGAAAGAAAGAGAGAGACAGGTTCATCAGAGTTCAAGCAAATACATTACAACAAAAGGGTAGTACGCAGCCTATTGAAATATACAAAGGGAGAAAACCTGTTGAAGGTACGTGCTTGATTTCTAATATGAGATATACATCTGAATACATTCTTCAGGGTTGCCAAGCCCTGCATGCACAAATAAGATATGAGTACTCTGCTTTATTGAAGAGTACAACACACACTATGAACATGACGGACAGAGAAAGAGGACAAAATATACAGTTCCTCATCCTACCCTCAACAATTGCTGTGGTAGACAAAGGAACATCCTTCACTGCTATTATGTAAAATGTGTAGAACAGGTGTCACATGCATATTCACCTGTTCTACTTATTTTTACATAATAGCAGTGAAGGGATGTTCCTTTGTCTACCACAGCAATTGTTGAGGGTAGAATGAGGAACTGTATATTTTGTCCTCTTTCTTTGTCCGTCATGTTCATGGTGACAATAGTGAAGAAGTTACGTACATGTAATTACCGCGCCTTATCTGAACAAGCATTTTGATGGTTGACTGTGTCACGTGTTAACCGGGCATGAGGATGTAAATGTAGTATAATCATTGTGCCTTATTATTTGTAATCTTACATTAAATATTTTCCATCTTGAATATTCATGTAGAGAGGAGAAGTAACATGTGTTACTGGCACAATCTCCAGTAGTCCAGAATCTGGCCGGTTCTTTATATTCCCTACACACTTGATTCAAGCCGCCGAAGATGGCGTTATCAACAAACTCATCATTATGCTCACCAGCCCAGCCTGATAACGCCATCTTCGGCTGGTAGCAAGTAAGTTTGTTATGTTTTGTTTTTATTGTTTCACATTTCACAAAATAACAGTTTATATATATATATGAAAACAAAATTTAAAAATGAGGCCCACATTTTTGAGCTGTTACATTGACATGTTTAGAATATGAAGGCATTTCAAGAGCCATGCTTTTTGGGGGAACATTCTCTCTCTGATGTTCTTCCACACTTGCATAATAACTATGAAGACGCTCACAAATCATTTGTCACCTCTCCCCAGAACTCAATCCTCTCTTTAAGAGGATGTTTATATCTCCATTAAAGTTCACATTTTCTTTTTGTATGAAATGTTTTATTTCTCGAAACAGGAGTCTAGTACAAATCAAAACAAAGTAAATAAAAATTACATCATTTAACAGTTAAATCAGTTAAATAAGTTAAATCCTTTAATTAAGATTAATAAGTTTAATAAGTTAAATCATTTAAATCAGTTAAATAAGTTAAATAAGTTAATTAAGCTAAATCATGAATAAGTCAAAACTAAATTCATACATTTTCTTTTTTATATCCACAACAATATAGAAGAACAATTTCAAAATATACCTACGTCGTCTTTTTGATATAATTTTGTTTTAAATCAAACAATGCTTTGTACACGAAATAATACCTTTTAAATAAAACATAGTAGTAGCCCTGAAGATAGGGAACTAAAAATAAAATGTAAAAAACAACAAAAACATGCAAAACAAGCAAAAAAGAAGACACCCCGTCTTTTCCACACACATATAGTCAAACAGACAATACACTCATAAGCCCCACTTCCATCACACTCTCGAAAATTGGAATATCATGTATTTTACTTATAAAATAAAACGATTTACCAATTGTTCAATTCCTACCTGGATTACTTTAATGCCAATGTGAATTTCTTTATGTAATATAGGCAACTTAAAAACATTTCAGCAAGTTTCCACCGACAAATGTTGTTTTCTTTAATTGATTACAAAAACAAAAATCAAATAAAAGATTTTAGAAGGCTTGTGAAAAGTTTATATAAGACATGGGACTATAAAATATCTTTGTTTAATCAAAATAATGTGAAGCCACCCCCTCCTTGGTAGGTCTTTATAAAAAAAATTAAAAAAATAAAATCAAGGGAGGGAAAGGAGCTGTGATACGTTTACTTGGTGAGCTCTCTGTCCTCGCCTACACACTGATTACTGGGTGTAAGCCACAAATATGTTTAAATAAAATTGATTCTGGTGTGATGTCCTTCGGATGATAACGTTAAAGGTCGCCCCCCGAGGTAAACTATCAGATCTGATCGATAAACGATTGGAAGAATCAAATTACACACACACAGACATAACACACACACACCCACAAACATAGAGGTTTTACAGCATTTGGGAAAATTAGATTTCATGAGCCAATACATTTCCTCGTATGCTATATAATTTTTAGTGTCTTTTGTACCACTCTATTTAAATTTTATGTATATTTGAGCTTGAAAAATAAAATGATTAAAATAACATAAAATATGTACTTGAGTTCGCTTCTTATATTCAACAGCCCCCCGATTTATACAGTTCTAGTTAATTAAACAGAGTTATCTTGCTTTATTCAAAATCAATATTGAGTCTTCCTTCGACAAGTCTTACGGTAAAGTTATCCAAAGATGTCGCGGTGTAGACCGCTCCTTCTCCGTCCTCGTCAAAGCCACTTTGAAGATGTGACGCAGATACCGTGAGAGTACCTGGCTGGATGGATGGTTGCCACGAGTTATGTGATGTCACGATCTGATTCGTCTTTCTGCCATCTTTATCCGTACAGAGGATCCTCAGTGTTTCGTCTGTCGCGTTTGTGATGCGAGGAACATCTCCATATTTCCTTTATTATGAAAAAAAAAATATAACAGAATAAACATTTGAAAAAAATCAAACAGCATCCTGGTTATACGACTGGTATAATGAAACAGACATTGTGTGCTCTAATAACAAACCATTATCATTATAATATTTATTGTTATTATTATCATAATTTGTAGTAGTGGGAGTAGTAGTAGTAGTAGTAGTAGCAGTAGCAGGAGCAGTATTGATAGCAGTAGTAGTAGTAGTAGTAGTAGTAGTAGTAGTAGTAGTAATAGTAGTAGTAGTAGTAGTAGTGATACATGTAGTATTAATAGTAGTACATGTAGTAGTAGTAGTAGTAGTAGTAGCAGTAGTTGTAGTAGTAGTACTAGTACTAGTGGCAGTAGTACGAGTAGTAGCAGTAGTAGTAGTAGTAGTAGTAGTAGTAGTATCAATACAATTTACATCCTTCTCATCATCACCATCACCATCATCACCACCATTACTATCATTATCACTACCATTCACCACCATCATCACTACCATCACCATCATCATCATCATCATCACTACCATCACCATCATCAACACTACCATCACCATCATCATCATCATCACCATCACCATTCTCATCACCACTATAATCATTATCGTCACTATCATCTTCATCATCGCCATCCTTGTCATATTTATTATCACCACCACAATCACCGTCATCATCTTAATCACCATCATCATCTTTATGATCTTCATCATTACATCATCATTATCCCCACTGTAACCATCGTCATCAGCATCACCATGACCATTATCATTACCATCAACATCACCACCATATCATCACCACCATTGTCATCATCAACACCACAATAACCACCATCATCATCACCATTATCACCACCACCACTATCATCATCCTCATCATCATCATCGCCATCATCACCACCACCATAAACATCACCATCCTCATCATCACTATCATCATCATCATCACCACCACCATAAACATCACCATCATCATCATCATCATCACTGATCACCATACACCATTTTCATCTTCATCATTATCATCATTATCATCATACCTTGACTGCTTGCTGTAATCCTGTGTGATATTGAGCATTCCGCCCACAAGTTGAACAGTGAAATCATAGCAGGACTCTGTCGCACTCAGGGCGGAATTTTCCTGGAAAGCTACCGGAACACCGTCGGCGAGGATGACCGCTGAGATAGTCATCTTGCCGTACGGGATCGTCGGCTGCCACGAATCCATTTTCCTCACAATCTGACTCGTTTCTCTGCCGTATATGTCTGTGCAAACAATCTTCAGAATTTCATAAGTGTCGTTGTGAATTCGAGGTGAAGAAGTTGCACTGCCCATGATCAAAATATGTCTATCTCTTTAGCTTTATAATTCCTTGCTAGAACTCGTTCCACCGTACCTTCTCGTACATAGTGTACCCAAGTGCCGTTACATCATATTTGCTTGTCGTATTGGTTATCAAATAACAGAGCATTATCATTAAACTTTCAAGCATGGACCCTACTACAGATGGACTAATAATGAGAGTCTTTCTTTGATCACATCACGACCACCGCCACCTGATAATAGGGACTTTTAGATTTGCACGTCGACGTAGTGGACTGCAACGTGTGCCATTCTTTCAAGGCACTGGCCCGTGCCCGGCAGTGCCTTAAAAGGACGTCACATTACCTTAAAAGGATGTCACCGTGGCAGTCCACGTTCTCGTCGTGAAAAATCTAAAAGTCCCTATTAGGGACTTTTAGATTTGCACGACGAGAACGTGGCACTAGCTGTGACATCCTTTTAAGGCAATGTGACGTCCTTTTAAGGCACTGACGGGCAGACTGTCAGTTGCCTTAGAAGGATGTCCACGTAGCAGTCCACGTTCTCGTCGTGCAAATCTAAAAGTCCCTAATGTGTATGCTGATGAGGACATTCATTTGACGCGTCAATGTTGATTATGTAATCACGCATCATTACAGACAAACGAACTTTTACATTTCTTCAGATTCTTTTCTCTGGGCAGAGTGTAGTTTCAGGAAAAGTATCGCGATTAAAGACCAGTTAGATGGGGGAAAATAACGAGTTTTAGTGCAAGGACAGAGAGGGAAGAGAATCGAATAGACGAGAAAGAAGGAGAAGGAGAAAATGTGAAAGAACAGGGAGGAGGAGGGGAAAGGAGAGAAAGAAAGAGAGAGAGCGAGCTGGAGGGGATAAGGGAGAGAATAGGATTTACAAGGAAGGCGAAGGGGGAAAAATATAAAAGAACAGGAAGAAAGATGGGGAGAGAAAGAAGAGAGAGAGAGAGAGAGAGTGACATGGTGCAGCATCCTAAGTTCATAAGAGTTCAAGCAAATACATTACAACAAAAGGGTAGTACGCAGCCTATTGAAATATACAAAGGAGAAAACCTGTTGAAGGTACGTGCTTAGTTTCTAATGAGATATACATCTGAATACATTCTTTAGGGATGCCAAGCCCTGCATGCACAAATAAACTATGAGTACTCTGTTTGATTAAAGAGTACAACACAATAGTGAAAAGGTTACGTACATGTAATTACCGCGCCTTATCTGAACAAGCATTTCGATGGTTGACTGTGTCACGTGTTAACCGGGCATGAGGATGTACATGTAGTATAATCAGTGTGCCTTATTATTTGTAATCTTACATTAAATATTTTCCATCTTGAAAATTCATGTAGAGAGGAGAAGTAACATGTGTTACTGGCACAATCTCCAGTAGTCCAGAATCTGGCCGGTTCTTTATATTCCCTACACACTTGATTCAAGCCGCCGAAGATGGCGTTATCAACAAACTCATCATTTAATATGCTCACCAGCCCAGCCTGAGGACTATGATAACGCCATCGTCGGCTGGTAGCAAGTAAATTTGTTTTGTTTTGTTTTTATTGTTTCACATTCCACAAAATAACAGTTTATATATATATATGAAAACAAAATTTAAAAATGAGGCCCACATTTTTATGCTGTTACATTGACATGTTTAGAATATGAAGGCATTTCAAGAGCCATGCTTTTTGGGGGAACATTCTCTGATGTTCGTCCAACACTTGCATAATAACTATGAAGACGCTCACAAATTATTTGTCACCTCTCCCCAGAACTCAAACCTCTCTTTAAAGCCCCTCTGCACTAGTTTGGCCAGGAGGGATTAGAGGGATTAGCGTGGTCACTGACATGCGGTTATCTTTTCAACCCAGCTCTCAATTAACATAAGAAAAAGAGGATCATGGGGGACCAACGGGCACCACTTAGGCATTGTTTTCTATATGGAGGGAGCAAGTAGCTACAAGTAGTGCAGTGGGGCTTTAAGAGGATGTTTAAATCTCCATTACAGTTCACAGTTATTTTTTTGTTTTTCGTATGAAATGTTTTATTTCTCCAAACAGGATAATAGTACAAATCAAAACAAAGGAAATACAAATTACATCATTATAGAAGTTTAATCAGAAAAATCTGATAAAACGGTTAAATAATTTAAATAAGTTAAATAACTTAAATAACTTAATCAATTCAATACAAATGAACATTTATTTTCTTCCATTCAATTTAACAACATATTTGACATCTGGTCAAACAATACATTTCATACTTAGGAACATGAATATAATTTAAGAACTTGTATTACAAGGAAGAATGCGCGAATCCCAGTAAGCAAAGCTTGTATTAAATGGGTACGCCCGAATACACAACTACATAATATACATTATAAATTGAAGAAAGGAAGAAAGTGATAGGCAAGGAGGAGGAGAGGATAGAGAGCTTGGAGAAAGAGAAAAGAAGAGGACTGCAACATAGTAGCAATGGAGTGTATGGCATGCACAAACAACATAATGGCAAGATATAGGTGAGGGGTATAATGTGGAAATATTTGACTGCATTTTTATAGGATAATACTGGATTTATCACCCCTACTTCTGTATGTGTATCGATATAACAGTAATAAAAGATTAACAGGATATATGCAAATATATGTTCATGCATAAGTATTTCGTTACAAGTACACACACTAATACAATATATACATATATATCTTTATATATATATATATATATATGTCTACATAATTATACACATGCATACAACATACATACATATGCACTCCCATACATATCCCCTTATACAATATATACACATTCGTCACCCTAATCGGGTATAGTGCTAATACTTATGCACTGTAATTTAAAATCATACATTGTTTAAGCTTCCAAGAGAAGCTTAACAGAGATACAGATTTCCTCATAGGTTCAGGTAAATCGTTCCAAAGCTTAGGACCGGTAAAACGGATATTATTTTGAAAAATACTTTTACGGTGTTTGGGAATATAGATTTCTTCAGATGATCTGGTACCATACTTATGGATATCTGAAACACGTTGGAATTGGCCACAGAACTGAGAAGGTAGTTGTGAGTTTAGACATTTATTTAATAATGTACATTGTTGAAGTTTATTTATATCTTCAATACGAAGCAACTTAAGAGATTTAAATAAAGGATCGCTACTGGATCGTGGGTGAGAAACTGATATTATATGTAAAACCTTATTTTGCAGTGCACAAAGCTTTTTTTAAATACTTGTTCGATATGAATTTGCCCATATAATATTACAATGGGATAGGGATGGGAGAATCAAAGATCAGTATAAAGTACGTAATATCGTTTTGGGTAAAAACATACTTAGGCGGTAAATAACACCTGTGTTTTGAGCTATTTTGTTTTCAAGTGCATTTATATGATTTTTCCATGTTAATTTACTGTCTATGAAAATACCAAGAAACTTAGTAGAAAGTACTCTGGGAAGAATATTATTATTAATTGGATTTGTACAGAGCTAAAGTCAGGAGGTTTGGGAGAGTTGTAAAATATCATGTAGTTACATTTCTTGAAATTGATTGTAAATTTATTGGCAGCAAATCAATTGCAGACATTTATTAATTCGGTGTTAACAGTTTTACATAGTATATCGAGATTTTTGTGAGAATATACTAAGTTTGTATCATCAGCGTAAAAATAAAAGAAAGTAGGTTTCATGATCGGTAAATATCATGTACAAAAAAAGTATGAAAAGGAAGGGGCCTAACAATGACCCCTGGGGGACCCCGCAAGTGATTTCTTTAAAGTCAGACAGTTTAGAATTATAAATAGTACATTGACGACGATTACTAAGGTAGCTAGAAAAAATATCATGTGCAATTCCACGAATGCTGTATATAGTAATTAAGTTTGGATAATAAAATATTATGGTTGATTGTGTCAAAGGCCTTTCTGACAGATTAAATCAGTTAAATCAGTTAAATAAGTTAAATAAGTTAATTAAGTTTAATCATGAATAAGTCAAAACTAAATTCATACATTTTCTTGTTTATATCCACAACAATTTAGAAGAACAATTTTCCAAATATACCTACGATGTCTTTTTGATATAATTTTGTTTTAAATCAAACAATGCTTTGTACACGAAATAAAACCTTTTGATTAAAACATAGTAGTAGCCCTGAAGATAGGGAACTATAAAAAAATAAAAAAAAAAAACATGCAAAACAAGCAAAAAAGAATACACCCCGTCTTTTCCACACACATATAGTCAAACAGACAATACCCTCATAAGCCTCACTTCCATTACACTCTCGAACATTGTAATATCATGTATTTTACTTATAAAATAAAACGATTTACCAATAATTGTTCAATTCATACCTGGATTACATTAATGCCAATATGAATTTCTTTATGTAGTATAGGCAACTTTAAAACATTTCAGCAAGTTTTCCATCAACAAATGTTGGTTTCTATAATTGATTACAAAAATAAAAATCCAATAAAAGTTTTTAGAAGGCTTGTGAAAAGTCTATATAAGACATTGGACTATAGAATATATCTTTGTTTAATCAAAATATTATGAAGCCCCCCACCCCTCCTTGGTAGGTCTTTATATAGAAAAATATTTATAAAAAATGAAAGGGAGGGAAAGGAGCTGTGATACGTTTACTTAGTGAGCTCTCTGTCTTCGCCTACAAACTTATTACTGGGTGTAAGCCACACATATGTTTAAATAAAACTGATTATGGTGTCACGTCCTTCGGATGGTAACGTTAAAGGTCGGCCCCCGAGGTAAATTATCAGATCTGATCGATAAACGTTTGGAAAAAATCAAATTACACCCCCTCCCTCCACACACACACCCACAAACTAAAAGGTTTTACAGCATTCGGGAATAATTAGATTTCATGAGCCATTTCATTTCCTCGTATTCTACATCATTTTTATTGTCTTTTGTACCACTCTATTTAAATTTTATGTATATTTGAGCTTGACAAATAAAATGAAATAAAATAACATAAAATATTTACTTGAGTTCACTTCTAATATTCAACAGCCCCCACCCCCTCCCCGATTTATACATTTCTAGTTAATAAAGCAAATTTATCTTGCTTTATTGAAGATTGATATTAAGTCGTCCTTCGACAAATCTAACGGTAAAGTTATCCTTAGATGTCGCGGTGTAGACGGCTCCTTCTACGTCCTCGTCAAAGCCGCTTTGAAGTTGTGACGCAGACACTGTGAGAGTACCTGACTGGATGGATGGTTGCCACGTGTTCTGTGACGTCACGATCTGATTCGTCTTTCTGCCATCTTTATCCGTACAGAGGATCCTCAGTGTTTCGTCTGTCGCGTTTGTGATGCGAGGAACAACTCCACATTTCCTTCATTATCAACAAAAACAACAAACAGAATAAACATTTTCAAAAATCAAACAGCATCCTGGCTATACGACTGGTATAATGAAACGGACACTGTGTGCTTTAATAACTAACGAAATTATCATAATTATTATTATTATCATTATTTGTAGTAGTGGGAGTAGTAGTAGTAGTAGTAGTAGCAGGAGCAGTATTGATAGCAGTAGTAGTAGTAGTAGTAGTAGTAGTAGAAGTAGTAGTAGTAGTTGTAGTAGTAGTGGCAGTAGTACGAGTAGTAGCAGTAGTAGTAGTAGTAGTAGTAGTAGTATCAATATAATTTACATCCCCCTCTTCATCATCACCATCATCATCACCACCATCACCACCATCACTATCATCATCACTACCATCACCATCATCATCACCACATTCACCACCATCAGCATCACTACCATCACCACCATCATCATCATCACCATCATGATCATCACCACTATCACCATTCTCATCATAACCACTATTATCTTCATTATCGTTACTATCATCTTCATCATCGCCATCCTTGTCATAATTATTATCACCACCACAATCACCGTCATCATCATAATCACTATCATCATCTTTATGATCTTCATCATCACCATCATCATCATCACCACTGTAACCACCATCATCAGCATCACCATCACCATTATCATTACCATCAACATTACCACCATCATCACCACCATTGTCATCATCATCAACACCACAATAACCACCATCATTATCCCTATTATCACCACCACCACTAACATCATCCTCATCATCATCATCACCATCATCACCACCACCATAAAAATCACCATCATCATCATCATCAACCTCATCACCACCATGCATCATCATCATCACCATGCACCATTTTCATCTTCATCACCACCATCAAAACCATCATCACCCTCACCATCACCATTATCACCACCTTCATCATCACCACCATAACCATCATTATCCTCACCCACATTACCACCACCTTCATCATCCTCAACACCATTATCATCATCATCATCACCGCCATCATCATCATCATTCTCATCACCACCATCATTATCATCACCATGCACCATTTTCATCATCATTATCATTTTACCTCGACTGATTGCTGTAATCCTGTGTGATATTGAGCTTTCCTTTCACAAGTTGAACAGTGAAATCATAGCAAGACTCTGCTGCACTCAGGACGGCATCTCCCTTCTCAGCTACCGGGACACCGTTGGCGATGATGACCACCGAAATAGTCATCTTGCCGTATGGGATCGTTGGCTGCCACGAATCCATTTTCCTCACAATCTGACTCGTTTCTCTGCCGTAATAGTCTGTGCAAACAATCTTCAGTATTTCATCAGTTTCGTTGTGAATCCGAGGGGTGGAATATGAACTGCCCATGATCAAGATAAGTCTCTCTCTTTAGCTTTTTAATTCCTTGCTAGAACTTGTTCCACCGGCAAAGAGCTGATTTCTAAAAACAAAAGGCGAAATTATAATCGACCGATACCAGAGAGAGTATTGATTCCCGATACAGACCCTATGCATGTAAAGCCTGAGACAAGGTAGCGAGACAGGCTTCTCGTATATAGTGTACCGAAGTGCTGTTACGTCATATTTGCTTGTCGTATTGGTTATCAAATAACAGAGCATTATCATTAAACTTTAAAGGAACAGGCTGGAGGAGTGCAAAGGTCAAAATCGGTGATTAGGGTAGCCTCCAAGGAGAACTAACCCCAAAGAATACGTGTAGGTATTCTGAAAAACGAGATGAATTCCTGCCTTTTGATGTACAATAAATGTTACGAATGTGTACAACAGATATATAAATGAAGATTTATTGGCATGTTGTAATGACTTTTAGCATGACATGGGCGCACCAATTTTCTTGAAAATGTGACGAACCAGGCGGAGTTGTACATTCTCGATTCTGTGATTAAAAGGTCTGTTAGTGTTCGTGTATTCAGAAGAAAATTGAAATGCCATTATTTGAATACATATTGTCATTCCTGATTCCTGACTATTTTTGTCTTCAAGCAGTATGCTTAAGTTGATTACAATGAGTAAATAACGATACGGCCATGCCAACTATGTACATATACCATTTATGTTGAGAACAAACTACATTGTACTATTATTTCAATAAGCTGCAGATATATTCCCTTCCCTTTCCCTTGTCTCTTGTAGTTAATTGTGAGTATCGGTTCATGTATCCCTGTAATCTCCCTTTCCCTGTTTTAGCGTGTATTTGTATTTTATAAACCTAACTTTAGTTAATTATGTCATTTGTAGTTTAAGGGGCCTATCCACAACAAGCTCTGCTTTTCCATAGGCTCCGCCACTATATCTCTTAAGTTCAACTGAAGGACAATTTTCTGAATAGTGTGTACCGGTATTATATTTACATGCATATTATAATTATTTTTCAATATGTTGTTACACTCTTTGTACAATGAGATATTGTGGAAACCAATAAATTATCTATCTTATCTATGTATCATGCACCAAGCTTTAATTGGAAAGACTTTTTAATTCAATAACAAAACCTTTACTCTTCAATGAGGAAAAATCATAGCCAGAAGGTAAAAATTACATTTGGTGAAAAATAATAGGGTAACAATTGTAACACATTTATTAAAAAATACTAAAATATAGCGGTTGAAGAATCTACTTCATTTATGCAAAACCTTCACCCCAGAACAGCACCAACTTATTTAATGCAACTTCCGTTTTGGCAATTGGAGTACAAAGGATAATAGCAGCTAGGTGAATGATATGCTTCAACACCACCAACACCTGGGAAGGAAGCATCCATAAATTGGAATACAATTAGTTGATAACGACTCCGCATATAATAGTACGTTATGCAATCAAGAAAATGGCGATGCCCATGTCTTGCTGAGAAACTGTATTTTATTCTTGCTTTATGCCTTTTTCATACACCTTGGTGGGATATATTGTAGATTGATTGGCAAGAATGCTATAAATCTCGCAGAACAAGTAAAGTTATTCTTTGGGGTTAGTTCTCCTTTGAGGGCTTGGTGAGTTCTGGTCATGCAATTGCATTGTGAAAGAACGTTGTGGAATCGATCAGAAAAAGTTTATCATGTAGCATATAAGTATTGGTGTGTACTGCAAGTTTCTGGAGTCATCAAAATGATAAGAAATTTGGCACAGTCTGGGTAAAGTAACAAGCACTGTGCACAGAAAGATACATGTGGGACTACACAAACATGTGGCATAAAAATCGGTCCTCATTTTTCAACTGTTTCTTGTCATATTTAGAATATGAATGAATTTGAAGAGCCATGCTTTTAAAGGAACATCTTTTGTCTGATGTTCTTCCACACTTGCATAATAACAATGAAAACACTCACAAATTATTTTTCACCTCTCCCAAGAACTCAACCTTCTCTTTAACTGGCACTCATAGACACTCCCAGCAAAGCATAGAGAGTCAATGCTAATGCGTATTGACCTCTAGCGCTGTACTACGTGCTAATAGGCAGCAATTGCACACATGAATAGTCAATACACACATTACACACAAATGCACACAAGGAATACGATGTGGCTGATCGGCAAGTTTGACTGTAGACTCACAATTTGAATTTTTAGATTATTCTTTCTAACATCGGTAAGTTGAAAAAATTGTATTTTACTGCCATTCAGGTGTCATCAATTGTCACTAAAGTACCGATTTTTAGTGAAATCACTTGAGTTTTGTACAGTGGTGTTTGAAATGTTGAGAATCAATAGCACAGCTTTTAATACACAGCCAGATAGCAATGCAGCTATGTGTGCCCATAGACCTGCGTGGAGAGACATGTATGTAAACAAACCCTAAAATGCGTCCGAAAATCACCCCTTCCCATGCACACACTACGAAACCCAGTAGCTGGCTTTAAAGTTCGCTATGGCGCTCCGATTCCTAGTGATGCACTACAATTCTAAATCGGAGGTAAAAATAAACTAAAATTGCAAATTTCTTACCAGAGCAATACAGATTTGCTTCCTTTACACGTGTAACGGAAGACTTAACGATCTGCATCATCTGCATCATCTGCATCACAGTGAGGGACGACCTTTGACATGTGTTGATGACGCTTTCGTAAAATGTGCTGTATATGAAGGAAACGCATGTAGTGCAACACTGGGATATTGTGATGTGGGATGCTAAATTTTAGCGTGCTAATCAGCGGTATGCCAGTTGAGATGGTTTAACATCCATGCATGGAATAGCTCATAGCGGAATGCAGCTAGTCTCAGGTAGTGCCCTCTTTAAATGGTTTACATTGAATGCTATATTGAATGCTGAACTGGATGCTTCACACAGGTGAAAGCTATGGTGTGTGAGTTTGAAAACTTGAGTGTGGTAGATTGGAAGCTGTGGTGTAAGAGATTGACTGATTGAGGGTCAGTTGTTGGAGGCACCAAGGAGAAGGCACACCTCTTGTGCATGTGCTATTGTGTTAGGTATGCCAGTTAGGTGAGACTATCCATGGACCTATTACGGATGGACATTCGACGTGATTCTTTCTTTGATCCAATGAGTTCCACCGCCTTCTGATTATGTGCATCTTAATGAGAACATTCAGCTGTTCTAACAATAACGACTGCTCAAGCATTATCGGTCATTGACAAGGAGCAGTTTCCTCTTTTGGGTTTTGTTTGGATGGTGTGCTCTGTAAGAGTGTGTCTTTTAAAAAGCATCCCCAATGGGGAGCAGCAAAGTGGAAAAGCAGACGATTTTGGTGATATGAAATGTATTATTACTGATTCGCACACTTTCGCACACACCCATGACCTTATAAAACAATTAGAAGGCCATGATCTTTATAAGCCCTGTGCATTGTAACTTTGGAATATTATGAGGAAATTGGGGGAAACGGGATTTTAAATCACAACCAATCTAAATATAACCTCTATCTGGAAATATAAACGTGTTTTTCAAAATAAAATACAGTACACGGAACAACAATTTCCGATTATAAACCAGAACTGCACATCGATTTTCCATGATTTAAGCGAGTTATTATCTTCTGCGCATGATGATTAACATGTGTAAAATCACTATCTTGATTCTGTCCCGGCTTTTTGGCGGTGGACCTCATGAGATCAAAGTGAAGAAACATGTACGGAATGTTATTGAAACGACATTGACGGAGACAATCACAATGAATTCGTTAAGAAAACGACGAATGTCCATCCGTAATAGGTCCATGGACTATCTCACCTTCCTGGTAATGTAGGCCTAATAGCGCTTTTCTAAACTACAGCTCCGGCATTTCAGGCCAGGAGAGGCCTCCATGATCGAACTCACTCACATCAACTCACATCAACAAGTTTTAACTATCTCTTTTTTGGTGAATTATTTAAGGAACTTCATTTCAATTACCATAAAATGTGTGTATAGTCTGTTTAAAGCAAAATATGTGGACATGCATATCACGAGACCTATTTCATGCACTAAGGAAGGTAGGCATGTATTGACTCAGTTTAACTATTTTTATATAGGAACACAATATCACAAATAGAAACAGAATTCATTATTTAGCAAGAATGCAATTTTGAAATTGCATAGTAGGGGAGATTTCAAATGTATTTTTATTTTCACAATCTAAGAAGATATGCCACGTGTGTGTAGTCCCATATCACCATTTCTGTGTGCAGTCCATATTGCTTTCCCAAAATCTAAACTCATTTCTTTTAATATTAATGATTCCAAAACCTCACAATCTCACAATATAAATCTCCTCTTGTTTCTCCTGTGTCTGTCTTTAAATGTACTATGTCCCATGTACAGGCCAAAAAATGAATAGGTAAGTTCCAACTGCATTTGAAAGATAATACTAATTTAGAACATCCCTCTAAACAAAAGGGCTTGAAAATGTCTAACGACCGTTAGTTGTCGAATCAAATTTAGCGATCGTACCTTCAAAGCTCATATTATGTAAGTTGCTATCAAAGATAGTGTCTGACAGTGAAGTCTAGAAAGTAAACGGGTTTCCTTGCGTAATTTGAATACTAGGACACTGCTAACGTTTAAATTTCACAGATAGGACATACGTGACATATTCATAATTCCTGCAAAGTTCTACAGAATTTGATGTTGGCTGCAAAAGGGATACACTACCTTTAAAATAGTTCCGGTAATACGCAGTCATTCACTAAATAAATTTAACATATTATTCCGCAACAATTTGAAAATGTGAATTGCGTGTACTTAGGCTTTACATTTAAAAAGAAAATAAAAACCGGTATTCATACAGCGATGTTATTCTTGGAAGGCAAATATATTTAATTGAAAATTTTGAAATAATAGCATAAAA
>CP137670.1:38084041-38139041 GCA_037976565.1 Mesocentrotus franciscanus
AGAGAGAGAAGTAACATGTGTTACTGGCACAATCTCCAGTAGTCCAGAATCTGGCCGGTTCTTTATATTCCCTACACACTTGATTCAAGCCGCCGAAGATGGCGTTATCAACAAACTCATCATTTAATATGCTCACCAGCCCAGCCTGAGGACTATGATAACGCCATCGTCGGCTGGTAGCAAGTAAATTTGTTTTGTTTTGTTTTTATTGTTTCACATTCCACAAAATAACAGTTTATATATATATATAAAAACAAATATTTAAAAATGAGGCCCACGTTTTTAAGCTGTTACATTGACATGTTTAGAATATGAAGGCAATTGAAGAGCCATGCTGTTCAGGGAACATTTCTCTCTGATGTTCTTCCACACTTGCATAATAACTATGAAAACGCTCACAAATTATTTGTCACCTCTCCCCAGAACTCAAATCTCTCTTTAAAGCCCCTCTGCACTAGTTTGGCCAGGAGAGATTAGAGGGATTAGCGTGGTCACTGACAGGTGGTTATCTCATCAACTCAGCTCTCAATTAACATAAGAAAAAGAGGATCATGGGGGACCAACGGGCACCACTTAGGCATTGTTTTCTATATGGAGGGAGCAAGTAGCTACAAGTAGTGCAGTGGGGCTTTAAGAGGATGTTTAAATCTCCATTACAGTTCACAGTTATTTCGTTTTTCGTATGAAATGTTTTATTTCTCCAAACAGGATAATAGTACAAATCAAAACAAAGGAAATACAAATTACATCATTTAGAAGTTAAATGAGAAAAATCAGTTAAAACAGTTAAATAAGTTAAATAAGTTAAATAACTTAATCAATTCAATTCAAATGAACATTTATTTTCTTCCATTCAATTTGACAACATATTTGACATCTGGTCAAACAATACAATTTATACTTAGGAACATGAATATAATTTAAGAACTTGTATTACAAGGAAGAATGCGCGAATCCCAGTAAGCAAAGCCTGTAAATGGGTACGCCCGAATACACAACTACATAATATACATTATAAATTGAAGAAAGGAAGAAAGTGATAGGCAAGGAGGAGGAGAGGATAGAGAGCTTGGAGAAAGAGAAAAGAAGAGGACTGCAACATAGTAGCAATGGAGTGTATGGCATGCACAAACAACATAATGGCAAGATATAGGTGAGGGGTATGATTTGGAAATATTTGACTGCATTTTTATAGGATAATACTGGATTTATCACCCCTACTTCTGTATGTGTATCGATATATTCACAGTAATAAAAGATTAACAGGATATATGCAAATATATGTTCATGCATAAGTATTTCGTTACAAGTACACACTAATACAATATATACATATATATCTTTATATATATATATATATATATATGTCTACATAATTATACACATGCATACAACATACATACATATGCACTCCCATACATATCCCCTTATACAATATATACATTCGTCACCCTAATCGGGTATAGTGCTAATACTTATGCACTGTAATTTAAAATCATACATTGTTTAAGCTTCCAAGAGAAGCTTAACAGAGATACAGATTTCCTCATAGGTTCAGGTAAATCGTTCCAAAGCTTAGGACCGGTAAAACGGATATTATTTTGAAAAATACTTTTACGGTGTTTGGGAATATAGATTTCTTCAGATGATCTGGTACCATACTTATGGATATCTGAAACACGTTGGAATTGGCCACAGAACTGAGAAGGTAGTTGTGAGTTTAGACATTTATTTAATAATGTACATTGTTGAAGTTTATTTATATCTTCAATACGAAGCAACTTAAGAGATTTAAATAAAGGATCGCTACTGGATCGTGGGTGAGAAACTGATATTATATGTAAAACCTTATTTTGCAGTGCACAAAGCTTTTTTTAAATACTTGTTCGATATGAATTTGCCCATATAATATTACAATGGGATAGGGATGGGAGAATCAAAGAACAGTATAAAGTACGTAATATCGTTTTGGGTAAAAACATACTTAGGCGGTAAATAACACCTGTGTTTTGAGCTATTTTGTTTTCAAGTGCATTTATATGATTTTTCCATGTTAATTTACTGTCTATGAAAATACCAAGAAACTTAGTAGAAAGTACTCTGGGAAGAATATTATTATTAATTGGATTTGTACAGAGCTAAAGTCAGGAGGTTTGGGAGAGTTGTAAAATATCATGTAGTTACATTTCTTGAAATTGATTGTTAATTTATTGGCAGCAAATCAATTGCAGACATTTATTAATTCGGTGTTAACAGTTTTACATAGTATATCGAGATTTTTGTGAGAATATACTAAGTTTGTATCATCAGCGTAAAAATAAAAGAAAGTAGGTTTCATGATCGGTAAATATCATGTACAAAAAAGTATGAAAAGGAAGGGCCTAACAATGACCCCTGGGGGACCCCGCAAGTGATTTCTTTAAAGTCAGACAGTTTAGAATTATAAATAGTACATTGACGACGATTACTAAGGTAGCTAGAAAAAATATCATGTGCAATTCCACGAATGCTGTATATAGTAATTAAGTTTGGATAATAAAATATTATGGTTGATTGTGTCAAAGGCCTTTCTGACAGATTAAATCAGTTAAATCAGTTAAATAAGTTGAATAACTTAATTAAGTTTAATCATGAATAAGTCAAAACTAAATTCATACATTTTCTTGTTTATATCCACAACAATTTAGAAGAACAATTTTCCAAATATACCTACGATGTCTTTTTGATATAATTTTGTTTTAAATCCAAAAATGCTTTGTACACGAAATAAAACCTTTTGATTAAAACATAGTAGTAGCCCTGAAGATAGGGAACTATAAAAAAAAAAAAAAATGCAAAACAAGCAAAAAAGAATACACCCCGTCTTTTCCACACACATATAGTCAAACAGACAATACCCTCATAAGCCTCACTTCCATTACACTCTCGAACATTGTAATATCATGTATTTTACTTATAAAATAAAACGATTTACCAATAATTGTTCAATTCATACCTGGATTACATTAATGCCAATATGAATTTCTTTATGTAGTATAGGCAACTTTAAAACATTTCAGCAAGTTTTCCATCAACAAATGTTGGTTTCTATAATTGATTACAAAAATAAAAATCCAATAAAAGTTTTTAGAAGGTTTGTGAAAAGTCTATATAAGACATTGGACTATAGAATATATCTTTGTTTAATCAAAATATTATGAAGCCCCCCCCCCTCCTTGGTAGGTCTTTATATAGAAAAATATTTATAAAAATGAAAGGGAGGGAAAGGAGCTGTGATACGTTTACTTAGTGAGCTCTCTGTCTTCGCCTACAAACTTATTACTGGGTGTAAGCCACACATATGTTTAAATAAAACTGATTATGGTGTCACGTCCTTCGGATGGTAACGTTAAAGGTCGGCCCCCGAGGTAAATTATCAGATCTGATCGATAAACGTTTGGAAAAAATCAAATTACACCCCCCCACACACACACCCACAAACTAAAAGGTTTTACAGCATTCGGGAATAATTAGATTTCATGAGCCATTTCATTTCCTCGTATTCTACATCATTTTTATTGTCTTTTGTACCACTCTATTTAAATTTTATGTATATTTGAGCTTGACAAATAAAATGAAATAAAATAACATAAAATATTTACTTGAGTTCACTTCTAATATTCAACAGCCCCCCTCCCCCGATTTATACATTTCTAGTTAATAAAGCAAATTTATCTTGCTTTATTGAAGATTGATATTAAGTCGTCCTTCGACAAATCTAACGGTAAAGTTATCCTTAGATGTCGCGGTGTAGACGGCTCCTTCTACGTCCTCGTCAAAGCCGCTTTGAAGTTGTGACGCAGACACTGTGAGAGTACCTGACTGGATGGATGGTTGCCACGTGTTCTGTGACGTCACGATCTGATTCGTCTTTCTGCCATCTTTATCCGTACAGAGGATCCTCAGTGTTTCGTCTGTCGCGTTTGTGATGCGAGGAACAACTCCACATTTCCTTCATTATCAACAAAAACAACAAACAGAATAAACATTTTCAAAAATCAAACAGCATCCTGGCTATACGACTGGTATAATGAAACGGACACTGTGTGCTTTAATAACTAACGAAATTATCATAATTATTATTATTATCATTATTTGTAGTAGTGGGAGTAGTAGTAGTAGTAGTAGCAGGAGCAGTATTGATAGCAGTAGTAGTAGTAGTAGTAGTAGTAGAAGTAGTAGTAATAGTAGTACATGTAGTAGTAGTAGTAGTATTAGTAGTAGTAGTAGTAGTAGTAGTAGTAGTGGCAGTAGTACGAGTAGTAGCAGTAGTAGTAGTAGTAGTATCAATATAATTTACATCCCCTTTCTGATCATCACCATCATCATCACCACATTCACCACCATCAGCATCACTACCATCACCATCATCATCATCACCATCACCACCATCATCATCATCACCATCACCATTCTTCTCATCATCACCACTATTATCTTCATTATCGTTACTATCATCTTCATCATCGTCATCCTTGTCGTCATAATTATCACCACCACAATCACCATCATCATCTTTATGATCTTCATCATCACTATCATCATCACAACTGTAACCACCATCATCAGCATCACCATCACCATTATCATTACCACCATCATCACCACCATTGTCAACATCATCAACACCACAATGACCACCATCATCATCCCCATTATCACCACCACCACTAACATCATCCTCATCATCATCACCATCATCACCACCACCATAAAAAATCACCATCATCATCATCCTCATCACCACCATCATCATCACCATGCACCATTTTCATCTTCATCACAACCATCAAAACCATCATCATCACCGTCATCATCACCACCATAACCATCATCATTATCCTCACCCCATTACCACCATGGACCTTCATCATCCTCACCACCATTATCATCATCATCACCACCATCATCATCATCATTCTCATCACCACCATCATTATCATCACCATGCACCATTTTCATCATCATTATCATTTTACCTCGACTGATTGCTGTAATCCTGTGTGATATTGAGCTTTCCTTTCACAAGTTGAACAGTGAAATCATAGCAAGACTCTGCTGCACTCAGGACGGCATCTCCCGACCAGCTACCGGGACACCGTTGGCGATGATGACCACCGAAATAGTCATCTTGCCGTATGGGATCGTCGGCTGCCACGAATCCATTTTCCTCACAATCTGACTCGTTTCTCTGCCGTAATAGTCTGTGCAAACAATCTTCAGTATTTCATCAGTTTCGTTGTGAATCCGAGGGGTGGAATATGAACTGCCCATGATCAAGATAAGTCTCTCTCTTTAGCTTTTTAATTCCTTGCTAGAACTTGTTCCACCGGCAAAGAGCTGATTTCTAAAAACAAAAGGCGAAATTATAATCGACCGATACCAGAGAGAATTGACCCGATACAGACCCTATGCATGTAAAGCCTGAGACAAGGTAGCGAGACAGGCTTCTCGTATATAGTGTACCGAAGTGCTGTTACGTCATATTTGCTTGTCGTATTGGTTATCAAATAACAGAGCATTATCATTAAACTTTAAAGGAACAGGCTGGAGGAGTGCAAAGGTCAAAATCGGTGATTAGGGTAGCCTCCAAGGAGAACTAACCCCAAAGAATACGTGTAGGTATTCTGAAAAACGAGATGAATTCCTGCCTTTTGATGTACAATAAATGTTACGAATGTGTACAACAGATATATAAATGAAGATTTATTGGCATGTTGTAATGACTTTTAGCATGACATGGGCGCACCAATTTTCTTGAAAATGTGACGAACCAGGCGGAGTTGTACATTCTCGATTCTGTGATTAAAAGGTCTGTTAGTGTTCGTGTATTCAGAAGAAAATTGAAATGCCATTATTTGAATACATATTGTCATTCCTGATTCCTGACTATTTTTGTCTTCAAGCAGTATGCTTAAGTTGATTACAATGAGTAAATAACGATACGGCCATGCCAACTATGTACATATACCATTTATGTTGAGAACAAACTACATTGTACTATTATTTCAATAAGCTGCAGATATATTCCCTTCCCTTTCCCTTGTCTCTTGTAGTTAATTGTGAGTATCGGTTCATGTATCCCTGTAATCTCCCTTTCCCTGTTTTAGCGTGTATTTGTATTTTATAAACCTAACTTTAGTTAATTATGTCATTTGTAGTTTAAGGGGCCTATCCACAACAAGCTCTGCTTTTCCATAGGCTCCGCCACTATATCTCTTAAGTTCAACTGAAGGACAATTTTCTGAATAGTGTGTACCGGTATTATATTTACATGCATATTATAATTATTTTTCAATATGTTGTTACACTCTTTGTACAATGAGATATTGTGGAAACCAATAAATTATCTATCTTATCTATGTATCATGCACCAAGCTTTAATTGGAAAGACTTTTTAATTCAATAACAAAACCTTTACTCTTCAATGAGGAAAAATCATAGCCAGAAGGTAAAAATTACATTTGGTGAAAAATAATAGGGTAACAATTGTAACACATTTATTAAAAAATACTAAAATATAGCGGTTGAAGAATCTACTTCATTTATGCAAAACCTTCACCCCAGAACAGCACCAACTTATTTAATGCAACTTCCGTTTTGGCAATTGGAGTACAAAGGATAATAGCAGCTAGGTGAATGATATGCTTCAACACCACCAACACCTGGGAAGGAAGCATCCATAAATTGGAATACAATTAGTTGATAACGACTCCGCATATAATAGTACGTTATGCAATCAAGAAAATGGCGATGCCCATGTCTTGCTGAGAAACTGTATTTTATTCTTGCTTTATGCCTTTTTCATACACCTTGGTGGGATATATTGTAGATTGATTGGCAAGAATGCTATAAATCTCGCAGAACAAGTAAAGTTATTCTTTGGGGTTAGTTCTCCTTTGAGGGCTTGGTGAGTTCTGGTCATGCAATTGCATTGTGAAAGAACGTTGTGGAATCGATCAGAAAAAGTTTATCATGTAGCATATAAGTATTGGTGTGTACTGCAAGTTTCTGGAGTCATCAAAATGATAAGAAATTTGGCACAGTCTGGGTAAAGTAACAAGCACTGTGCACAGAAAGATACATGTGGGACTACACAAACATGTGGCATAAAAATCGGTCCTCATTTTTCAACTGTTTCTTGTCATATTTAGAATATGAATGAATTTGAAGAGCCATGCTTTTAAAGGAACATCTTTTGTCTGATGTTCTTCCACACTTGCATAATAACAATGAAAACACTCACAAATTATTTTTCACCTCTCCCAAGAACTCAACCTTCTCTTTAACTGGCACTCATAGACACTCCCAGCAAAGCATAGAGAGTCAATGCTAATGCGTATTGACCTCTAGCGCTGTACTACGTGCTAATAGGCAGCAATTGCACACATGAATAGTCAATACACACATTACACACAAATGCACACAAGGAATACGATGTGGCTGATCGGCAAGTTTGACTGTAGACTCACAATTTGAATTTTTAGATTATTCTTTCTAACATCGGTAAGTTGAAAAAATTGTATTTTACTGCCATTCAGGTGTCATCAATTGTCACTAAAGTACCGATTTTTAGTGAAATCACTTGAGTTTTGTACAGTGGTGTTTGAAATGTTGAGAATCAATAGCACAGCTTTTAATACACAGCCAGATAGCAATGCAGCTATGTGTGCCCATAGACCTGCGTGGAGAGACATGTATGTAAACAAACCCTAAAATGCGTCCGAAAATCACCCCTTCCCATGCACACACTACGAAACCCAGTAGCTGGCTTTAAAGTTCGCTATGGCGCTCCGATTCCTAGTGATGCACTACAATTCTAAATCGGAGGTAAAATAAACTAAAATTGCAAATTTCTTACCAGAGCAATACAGATTTGCTTCCTTTACACGTGTAACGGAAGACTTAACGATCTGCATCATCTGCATCATCTGCATCACAGTGAGGACGACCTTTGACATGTGTTGATGACGCTTTCGTAAAATGTGCTGTATATGAAGGAAATGCATGTAGTGCAACACTGGGATATTGTGATGTGGGATGCTAAATTTTAGCGTGCTAATCAGCGGTATGCCAGTTGAGATGGTTTAACATCCATGCATGGAATAGCTCATAGCGGAATGCAGCTAGTCTCAGGTAGTGCCCTCTTTAAATGGTTTACATTGAATGCTATATTGAATGCTGAACTGGATGCTTCACACAGGTGAAAGCTATGGTGTGTGAGTTTGAAAACTTGAGTGTGGTAGATTGGAAGCTGTGGTGTAAGAGATTGACTGATTGAGGGTCAGTTGTTGGAGGCACCAAGGAGAAGGCACACCTCTTGTGCATGTGCTATTGTGTTAGGTATGCCAGTTAGGTGAGACTATCCATGGACCTATTACGGATGGACATTCGACGTGATTCTTTCTTTGATCCAATGAGTTCCACCGCCTTCTGATTATGTGCATCTTAATGAGAACATTCAGCTGTTCTAACAATAACGACTGCTCAAGCATTATCGGTCATTGACAAGGAGCAGTTTCCTCTTTTGGGTTTTGTTTGGATGGTGTGCTCTGTAAGAGTGTGTCTTTTAAAAAGCATCCCCAATGGGGAGCAGCAAAGTGGAAAAGCAGACGATTTTGGTGATATGAAATGTATTATTACTGATTCGCACACTTTCGCACACACCCATGACCTTATAAAACAATTAGAAGGCCATGATCTTTATAAGCCCTGTGCATTGTAACTTTGGAATATTATGAGGAAATTGGGGGAAACGGGATTTTAAATCACAACCAATCTAAATATAACCTCTATCTGGAAATATAAACGTGTTTTTCAAAATAAAATACAGTACACGGAACAACAATTTCCGATTATAAACCAGAACTGCACATCGATTTTCCATGATTTAAGCGAGTTATTATCTTCTGCGCATGATGATTAACATGTGTAAAATCACTATCTTGATTCTGTCCCGGCTTTTTGGCGGTGGACCTCATGAGATCAAAGTGAAGAAACATGTACGGAATGTTATTGAAACGACATTGACGGAGACAATCACAATGAATTCGTTAAGAAAACGACGAATGTCCATCCGTAATAGGTCCATGGACTATCTCACCTTCCTGGTAATGTAGGCCTAACAGCGCTTTTCTAAACTACAGCTCCGGCATTTCAGGCCAGGAGAAGCCTCCATGATCGAACTCACTCACATCAACTCTAAGTTTTAACTATCTCTTTTTTGGTGAATTATTTAAGGAACTTCATTTCAATTACCATAAAATGTGTGTATAGTCTGTTTAAAGCAAAATATGTGGACATGCATATCACGAGACCTATTTCATGCACTAAGGAAGGTAGGCATGTATTGACTCAGTTTAACTATTTTTATATAGGAACACAATATCACAAATAGAAACAGAATTCATTATTTTAGCAAGAATGCAATTTTGAAGATGCATAGTAGGGGAGATTTCAAATGTATTTTTATTTTCACAATCTAAGAAGATATGCCACGTGTGTGTAGTCCCATATCACCATTTCTGTGTGCAGTCCATATTGCTTTCCCAAAATCTAAACTCATTTCTTTTAATATTAATGATTCCAAAACCTCACAATCTCACAATATAAATCTCCTCTTGTTTCTCCTGTGTCTGTCTTTAAATGTACTATGTCCCATGTACAGGCCAAAAAAATGAATAGGTAAGTTCCAACTGCATTTGAAAGATAATACTAATTTAGAACATCCCTCTAAACAAAAGGGCTTGAAAATGTCTAACGACCGTTAGTTGTCGAATCAAATTTAGCGATCGTACCCTTCAAAGCTCATATTATGTAAGTTGCTATCAAAGATAGTGTCTGACAGTGAAGTCTAGAAAGTAAACGGGTTTCCTTGCGTAATTTGAATACTAGGACACTGCTAACGTTTAAATTTCACAGATAGGACATACGTGACATATTCATAATTCCTGCAAAGTTCTACAGAATTTGATGTTGGCTGCAAAAGGGATACACTACCTTTAAAATAGTTCCGGTAATACGCAGTCATTCACTAAATAAATTTAACATATTATTCCGCAACAATTTGCGTGTACTTAGGCTTTACATTTAAAAAGAAAATAAAAACCGGTATTTATACAGCGATGTTATTCTTGGAAGGCAAATATATTTAATTGAAAATTTTGAAATAATAGCATAAAAGGAAAAAAAAGAATCTGGAAGTACATGTAGTTTGAAAGGTTTGAGACAGCAGTACATCGTAGTCTAATCGTAATGCTCTCTCTCACTCTCTCTCCCTCTCTCTCTCTCTCTCTCTCTCTCTTATCACCCTCTGGAATGTCTATCTATCTTTCTGTCATTCTTTCTCAGTCCTTCTGTATAGTATGGTGTATTTTGTCGTATATTAATAGGTATCTATTCTCCACTTTCCACAAATTACTTTGAGACGATCATGACATATTGTACTGTTCTCATGAGGAAAGTTTATTTAAAGCTATACACTATAAGATAATAATTATATACACTGAATGGGGAAACGTACAAGTATGCCAGCCAGCCACAACTTCGGAAAACCGAGCACAGGAAAATGCTTGGAATACAGCGAATAACGCTGAGTGAATAAAGTGCCCCCATCGTTCATTGCGTGGCAATGTGTACACAAGTCATGAGGAAAATCATCGAAAGTCAACCTGCTATTGATATAAGCATATATATATTAAATAAATGTTGTGGATTACTTTATTTCACATGTTTGCTATTTGGAAGTATCTGTACAAGACTGATCCTTCACGGATTTTGAAGTTAATTGAACCGCAGCATTGTTTTACAAACAAATAATCTATATCGACACCAGTTTGATTTCGAAAGATTTTCACCATGACTTGTGTACACACTGCCTCACAGTGAACGTTGACGGCGCTATATTAACTGAATGTTATTCGCTGTATTCTAAGTATTTTCCCATGCTCAGTATTCCAAAGTTGTGTCTGACAATATTCGTAACATTTAAAGTAATTTTTGACGAAGAGAAAGGGAAAACATAACTGATGTAAGTGCAGCAAGATAGAGCAAAAATATAATGTAACATCTACAAAAAGCAACAAATAAAAAGAAGAGTGCAGTGATCATAAAAACGACTAGAACAACAAATAAATATGTTGAGAATTTCCAAAGGCGATTTCTACGTGGCGTTTCATACATACATATAATTTTCCCATAATTATCCTAATCGTAAACTGTACGCCATCACCCTTGCATTTTTGACTGGGAAAGTGATTTAAAGTGGTTTAAATGATTTGAAGTGACTAAAACTTTATCGATATACTCCAAGTTGATTTCTATAAATTTGACTGCAATGGCAAACGACCACAAAAAAAAACTTTACAAAAACAAAACAATAAAATAAATGGCGATCTATTATTTTTTTCAATTTTATTATTTTTTTAATTTCAATTCATCTACCCTTATGTTCCTAATATTTCAAAGCATAAAAATTCATTCAACGAAGGACCGCAAAGTATCGAATATACAAGTATGCAAAGTCTAATATTTCTAACATACAATACAATTTAATATTCAGCAATGCGTCTAATATTATAAGGCTTTTTATAAGCTATAACTAACTAATCTTGTCCAAATAGTATTTTGCGATCATAACCCAGACCTAGAAAGATAATGCTTCACACAATCGTAAAGATACCAATTTCAACTTGTTATAACTTTCAAAGCATCTGTTCACAGCTTCTGATATCATGGATGTAGCTCTTTCTTTACAAATAATAATGGTATAAATAATAAAAGTTATGAAAAACCGTCGGCTGATGGGCAATCCCCAGTTTGCACCAAGCTGAATGATGATAATCGTGTGCTCATTATAAATTATATTTATGTTCCTAAATATAAATTGTATTGTTTGAACAAATGTCAAATATACTGTCAAATTGAATGGAAGAAAATAAATGTTCACTTGAAATTGAAAATTGAAAATTTGTTAAAGGTTGTAGACTTCTTATCGGGTAACGTTTTTTTTTAGGTTGGTTTTGAACAATCTAGCTGTACACAAATTATTTTGTAGGTGATTGCATGGTACACTTTAATGATTTTTTTTTTCTCCATCATTACTTATCCACCCTTATCTGCTGAGAGCCAGTAAGACGTTTCGGTTCTGAACAGATGCCTGTTTGTATTTCCACCATGCCTTTATCAGACTTGAAGTTTTCTTCAACTAGGGACGCCGTCATTAGTCACAGAATTCAGGACATTGTTAATGGCCGTGGGCGTTGTTTGTTGGGAGATTCCCTTGCTAGCCTAGGGGTTTTCCCGATGACGATTAGGGGAATTCCCGTGGGCGACTCGTACAGGTTCCAAAGCGAGACCGTAACCCTGCAGAGAGATAGGAGCAAAGGGAGGGAGAGTGATAAAGACAGAAAGAGAGAGATAGAGAGAGAGAGAGGGAGAGAGAGAGAGAGAGAGAGAGAGAGAGAGAGAAAATGAAAGAAAGAGGAAGAGAGACAGGGAGAAAGAAAAAATGGGGGAGAGAGAGGTGGAGAAGAGAGAGAGAGAGGGGGAGGGGGTATAGAGAGGCGAGGGGGGAGAGGGGGAGGTGAGGATGAAGGAGAGAGAATGATTAGATACTGGGGTAACATGAGATGCACTTTGATTTATATATAGGTTAAAATCAAGTACACTGGGTTAAGATGAATGGAACATAATTTGTTAAAATTTCTGTAATAAAGTTTTGTGTCTGGGTCAAACATTTGAAGAGGTCACGTTAAAGACTCAGTAATGCCCACGTTTTTTTCCGTCGGGAGAGATCCTGACTTCTTCGAGCGTCGTAGGAATTGTTTTGCTATTCATATTATGTAGTATTTTAGAGAGATATTAGATTAATGGAGGATGTTGAGGATTAATTTTTACATTCCATAAAAGGTATGTTCAATTTGTGATCTGCAGCCATGAAAGCGCTACTCCCAAATCCAACTTGTAACATTTTATATAAAAAGATGAACTTCCTTCTTCAATGGTGGATCAGATTCTTAGACCCACAGCCCATGGAAGGGGAAGGGGGTGTCCAGAAAATCTGTGTCAAGCAAACAAAATAAGAAACGAACAAAGAAACAAAACCATACAATTTTCAGGTGTATCTTTGGGACTGAGTTCACTTCCAGGCCGGGGCAAATTGCATACCAGTCCCTCTCCCTGGATCTGTCATTGTATTTTAAAAATGAAAGTTCTGCAGCTAAAATGTTCTTTACCTTCTTCGTCGGTGCCTTCTCGCAGCAGCAGTTCAGCCAGGAAGCATAGCAGGATGAAATAAAAAGACACACTCCCACACATAAGACACAGGTGTGGATGGCTAAACCAGTAGCAACAAGCTTCTCTGAACGACCATGCCGGCGCGCCCTCTCTTGGACATCGTAAGCAATGCGGTATTCAGCGCGCCAGGCGAAGAACCCCACGAGGAAGAGACAGACAGCGCTGGTGAATAACACCAACAGACTGAAGATGAAGAAACATTTACCCTGGGATAAAAGGGAATTAGTAATTACTATTATTGATAATGATAATATTATACATCAATACAAAAAGTGATGATACAGAGAGAGAAAGAAAGAGAGAGAGAGGGGGTGAAATACGAAAGAAGGAGACAGTGAGAGAGCTATAGAACTGGGGTGAGAAAGAGAGAGAGAGAGAGAGAGAGAGAGAGAGAGAGAGAGAGAGAGAGAGAGATAACGATAAGGGGAAGGAAATTAACAGAGTTATATGTTATTTTAATGATTTTACTGAGAAAGAGGGGAGAAGATGTAGAAAGTGAGAGAGATAGAAAGAAAGAAAGAAAACTGATATATAGAAAGACAAAATCAGAGACAGGGAGAGAAATAGAGGGGAGAGATAGCGATGGAGGGGAGGGTGAGAGAGAGAGAGAGAGAAAAAAAAAGAGAGATAGTGGGAGTGACAGCGGGGAGAGAGATGGAGAGTGGGAGAGAGAGAGAGAGAGTGGGAGGGAGGGAGGGAGAGGGATATATAGAGAGAGACTGGTTATAAAGTGGAGGGCTTTGACGAAAAAATAGTTTTCAGACTTTCTTCGGTGTATGAATTTTCTATAACAGATTCTTATAGTTTCTGCTTTTTTTGAAATCAGCTTTAATAGTTAAGGCCCTTTGGTAAACACATTGCCTCGTCGCAATATATAGACCCTTTAAGATTCAAGATTCAAGATTCAAGATAATTTATTGTCTGATTTAAAAAATACAGAAATTTGTCCTCCACTGGCGAGTGACATACATAAACAACAACATAGACGATATATAAATACATTTAAGGATACAAAGAAAATACAACAATAATAATAACAGCAATAATATAAATACATGTAACAGAACCGACATGTAGACTTATAAACTGGCATTAAAAGTTAAAAATTGAATCTCGACAAAGCACAAAATGCATGAAAAAAGATGAATTAAGTGCTCTGAAAAATCACCCCTTCTCTCCCGGAGAAGGAGTATGAGGGAAAAAACAGAGAAAAGAACAAATGAGAGAGAGAGAGAGTCGCATGAAGTAGAACAGAGAGGAAAAGTGAGGGAGAAAGAGAAGGTGACATAAAACGAAGAGCTCCGGGAGGAAGAGATGAGGTAGAGTACAGGCTATCAAGAACCGTGGTAAAAAAGACAAACTAGTCATCAACATTCGACAATGCAAGCTAGATATGTACACCCTGTGATGTTGAAAATTACTAAGAAAAATTACTAAGAAAAATGTAAGAGGGCATGCATGAGGTCTGGTACATGCACATTAGAGATACAGTGTAGAAGAAAGGAGAGAAGTATAAAGAAAAAGTGGTAGAGAAGGGAGAGATACACACCTAAAAACAAAAGCTTCAGGTGAAAGGAGGAAGAAGGGAAGAGGGAAGGAGAAAGAACATAGCAACTGACATTCATGCATGCACTCGAACTACATTATTCATCAGTTAAAAGAATACTGTTTCGCATTATTGTGGACAGAGTGAATGGCATATAATCACTGTCATAAAAGACAGTTATTTCCTTTAAAAACAAAAGCATCTCTTCTCAAAAATACAAATTTGTTGAGTTGAGAGCATTTATTGTTATATGTTACATTATTGCACTTAATACTAACATTTGAAATATTAACATTGATTAAAATAAGCATGGCAAAAGACAGCAAAAGACAGCAACTGTTACAAATAGTTGTCATGAAAGTGTTCATGTGTCATGAGACAGTGGCCATACATACTAAAAACATGTTAGAGGGCATGCATGAAGTCTGGTACATGGATACAATAGAGATACAGTGTAGAAGAAAGGAGAGAAATAAGAAGTGGTAGAAAAGGGAGAGATGCACACCTAAAAACAAAAGCTTCAGGTGAACGGAGGGAGGAGGGAAGAGGGAAGGAGAAAGAACATAGCAGCTGACATTCATGCATGCACTCAAACTACATTATTCATCAATTAAAAGATTACCGTTTTGCATCATTGTGGACAGAGTGAATGAATGAATGGCTTTTAAACACTATCATAAAAGACAGTTTTCCTTTAAATAGATAAAAGCACCTCTTCTCAAATATATAATTTGTTGAGTTGTAAACATTTACTGCTGTAGATTACATTATTGCACTTAATACAAACATTTGAAATATAGACATTGATAAAAGTAAGCATGGCAAAAGACAGCAACTGTATTCGAAAATAGTTATCAAAGTGACCTTGCTTACATGACAGGACATGCAAAAACTAGAGTTGTGATCAGAGCATTAAAACATACCAATACCAATATACATGTATGCATGCGTGTGTGCGGGCATGCATGAAGTCAGGTCCATGTATACAGTAGAGATAGAGGAAGGAGATAAATAAGGAAATAAATAAGTGAGAGAAGACAGAAAAGGAGAAAAGATTATGACCTGGCTCCATGCATGCACCCAAACCATCCACACATTACATACAATCAATTAGAAAATCATCGTTTCACAGAATTGTTGAAAATGTGTATGGCATTTGGAACAAAAGATTGTCTGAATCTACATCGTATTGTTTTAGGCACTGTTAGACGTATACCCGAACGGTTGAACTTGAAAAACTCATGTAGTGGATGAAAAGAATCTTGCATTATTTTGTGAATCTTCAGTAGAACCTTCCTTACATAAAAAGCACCAATTGTGGGCAACTCTGTGTGAGTGATTCGCTGAGCAACTTTCCTAGCTCTATCAAGCTTCTTCACATTCTCATTTGACAGGTTCCCATACATGCACATGAGACTGAAAGTAAGAATACTTTGTATCAGACTTTGGTAGAATAGTACCAGGATGGTATTGTCAACTCGGAATTCCCTTAATTTCCTTAGGAAATACAACCGTTGATTTGCTTTTCCTGCGAGTAATTGTGAATTTGAATTCCAATTCAGTTTGTTGTCGATGATTGTCCCTAGATATTTGTATTCTGGGACTTGTTCTATGGGATGTCCATGAATAGTAATAGGCTCATGAGAATGTGAAGGGCGACGAAAATCAAAGATGATTTCCTTTGTCTTTTGTACATTGAGGACTAGATTTGATTGATCACACCATTCTACAAAACTCTGTACTTCTTGAAAGTAGTTCTCAGGCCCATGCTTTAGATAACCGCATATAGCTGTGTCATCAGCATATTTTATGACAGAGCAGTTAGAGAAGAGAGAACTGCTTCCACTGGAGTAAACAGAGAAAAGAAGGGAGAAAGCACGCAACCCTGCGGAGCTCCTATACTTACACAAGTATCACTAGAGGAAACTCCATTGCACCTAACCCGCTGTGGCCTATTTACCAGAAAATTGAGGATGATCCTAACCAATTTTGGGGAGACATCAAAATTTAATAGAAAGGCAGCCAATTTATGTGGGATAATAGTATTGAAAGCACTACTAAAATCAATAAAAACACATCTCACAAAAGCCTTCGGGATTTCAAGATGTTGGTAAATCTTATGTAAGAAGACCGACACAGCATCTTCAACACTCCTATTGGTTTGATAGGCATATTGAGTAGGGTCAAAGAGACCTGTCTGTCGTCTCAGAGATTTAGCAAGAATATTCTCAAAGCACTTCATTACATTAGACGTAATTGCTACAGGACGGTAATGATTTAGCTCTACCGGTTTCGTTACTTTAGGAACAGGAATGATGATAGAAGATTTCCATAATTGTGGGATGTCACCAGTTTCCAAACATGTTTGGAAAATATCTGTAAAAACCTCAGCAAGTTGTTGGCTGCAAACTTTTAGAAGTTTGTTTGAGATCCCATCTTGACCAGTAGCTTTACCAGCTTTAGCCCTAGCGAACAAAATTCGAACATCGTTAATATTAACCACTACATCATCATCAGATTCCCTAACCTTCGTGTGAAGCAGATCTAACATAGACTTATTTTCAGCAGAAAAGTCATGAGTGTCAAACCTACTATAGAAATCACAGAGTTCATTTACAAAATCTGCACTGAGTTCTTGATTTTGGAGTTTTTTCTTGTAACCTGTAATCATTTGCATCTTTTTCCATGCTGCTCTAGAATCAGAACTCCTAAAATCCTGTTCTAACTTCCTTCTGTAGTCAGCTTTTCTACATGATATCTGTTTATTTATCATCTTCTGTAGCTCCTTCAAACGATCATTCTCGCCTTTGGAAAAGGCATCTTGTTTCTGCTTCAGAAGCCCCTTCAATTCTTTAGTGATCCATGGTTTATTGTTAGGATATATTTTGAATTTCCTAACTGGTATTGAAGACTGTACACAAAAAAGGATATACTGGTTAACGATGGATACAGTATCATCCGCAGATTCTGCTGAGTCAACAAGAACCTCCCAATCAGTGCACTCCAAACTAGCACGCAGCACCTCCACTTCCTCTGAGCCCCAGATCTGTTTCTCACCGGTGACTGGCTTGCGTGATTTAAGCTGCTGGCGGTACTTTGGGCGTAGAAGAATGTTGCAGTGATCGGAGTTACCGAGCTGAGGGCAGAGGGAAGAAACAAATGCATTTGGCACATTGCTGTAGCAAAGATCCAGTTTTGCATTATCGCGAGTGTTCTGGGTAACGTATTGCTTATATGATGGCAGTGTAGAATGCAAACTACATTGATTGAAGTCCCCCAAAATGAACTTTGCTGAATCTGGAGAAACATTCTCAATATCATTTACTTTTGCTGCTATGTTCTCACTAGCCACTTTAACATTTGCTTGTGGTGGAACGTAAACTACAAACACAAATATTTGGCCGAACTCCTTGGCAGGTAGAATGGGCGGAGGCCAACAATCAGCAACTCATAATCAACAGTACATATCTTCTCTTTAATCGACCAGTTGTTGCACCATGACTTATTCATAAACAAACATACACCACCACCACGGGTCTTACCGGAGCATGCAGTTCTATCACTTCTGGCAACTTCGAAGTTTGTGATCTCTATTGCACTATCTGGAATGGCAGGGTGAAGCCAAGTCTCCGTGAAACAAAGCAGGTTTGCTTCTCTGTACTCGTATAGATACCGAGCGTTTGCACGTAATTCATCCATTTTGTTCTGTAGTGAGCGTACATTCCCAAACACAATTGATGGTAGCGGGGTATTGTGTCTGCGCTTTCTTAGTCTCCGTCGCAGACCGCCGGGCTTTCCTCTCTTGCGTAGTTTAACTTCCCGCGGAAAGTTTTCATATCCGCTGGGCTTGCTGTCCCCACCCGTAGGGCGGTAGGACAGCAGCTCCGCTCGTGTGTACGAGACGCTAGCTCCTTGGGTGTGGTCATAGTCAGAGGGCAGACAAGTTGTCAGCTTAAAAAACCTCGTAAACAGCAACACAAACATCAGTAACAGGGTCCATCTGAAGCCTGACAAATGAGACTCCATTTTAACACAACTTCACAAAAACACAGGTCCATAAAAGTACTAAAAAGTGAAAAAATACCAACGGAAAACAGGAACATAAAAAGCCAGTGGTGGTCGCCACGGTGCAGCGCCCTCAAGTAAAGTAAAGGCCAAACAGCAATGTATGGACCAATTGATTTGGCTTTAGGTTTCGAATTGGTGATGCAGATGTAAAAGGCCTTAATCCAAACAAAAATGTATAAATATGTAGGCCTACTTACTAAAACCATTTCCTTGTAATACCGCACCATGCAAATGCCAAATAGTCCGGTCAGAAACGCCTGTCAAATAAAGAAAAATACAAATTATTCAGACGATGCATACAACCATGATAATAGTAGTAGTAGTAGTAGTAGTAGTAGAAGTAGTAGTAATTCTACTACTAGTAGTAGTAGTAGTAGTAGTACTATTAGTAGTAGTAGTAGTAGTACTAGTAGTAGTAGTAGTAGTACTAGTAGTAGTAGTAGTAGTTAAGCGTACAGTAGTGGTGTAGTGTAGTAGTAGTGTGGTGCTAGTGGTAGTACAGCGGTGGTAGTAATACAGTATGGTAGCAACACCACGTTGTCATTAAGCAGCACTGTTGCTGCTGCTGCTGTTGCTGTTGCTGGTTGTTGCTGCTGCTTTAGGCGCCTGTTGTTAAGAAACGCCATGCTTGTTGCTGGCTGCTGAGCCAACCAGCTGGTGTTAGTTGAACCAGCAGCCCGCAGTTATGACAGCCTGCCAATCAACAATAATGTTGCCGCTGTTATTGCCGAACCGTTGCTGCTGCTAAGCTGCTGTTGCTGCTGTGGTCGTGCGTTGCTGTTGCTGTTGTTGTGACAGCCTGTTGCTGCTGGAGCGCTGCTGTTGCCAACCGTTGCTGTTGCTGCCAACCAGTTGCTGTTGTTATGACAAAAATTGTTGCAATCAACACACAGCTGTCGCTGTTGCTGCTGTTGTTGCGCACCGAGCTGCTGTTGTTGTTGCAACGCAGTTGCTGTTGTTTGCTGCAGTTGTTTTGTTGCTGCCGCAGCAACCGCTGCTGCTGTTATGACAAGTTGCTGCAACCAACACACAGTTGCCGCTGGTTGTTGAACCGCTGTTAGCACAGTTGCTGCTGCTGCAGCTGTTGCTGCTGCTGTTGCTGTTGCTAGCGTTGCTGCTGTTGCTGTTGCTAGGCAGTAGCAGTAGCAGTAGCAGTAGCAGCACCAGTAGCAGTAGCAGTTCAGCAGTAGTAGCAGCACTGCAGTAGTAGTAGTAGAAGTAGTAGTAATACATATAGTAGCAGTAGTAGTAGTAGTAGTATTAGTAGTAGTAGTAGTAGTAGAAGTAGTAGTAGCAGTAGTAGTAGTAATAATAATAATAATGATTATTATTGTTATTATTATTAACATCATTATTAATATAATAGCAATAATAATAATAATGAAAATGATAATAATAATGACAATGATAATAATTATAATAATACTCATAAAATTTATATTACTAATTATAATAATAATAATCTTAATAATAATGAATTAAATCAAAAATATTATAAAGATGTAAATGAAATGCAGCCAAATGGAACTAATTAAAATGCAATGAGATTACAGAATGAAGGTTTACAGTCTTACCAATATACCGCTCCATCCCGGTGACGCGTATGTATATTCATATCCAGCATAGCAACCATAGAAACAACTGACTTCAAGACCAATCTGAATTAACCCAAGAATCAATAAAGCGATGGACACGTGGAGAGCATTGGAGTAGACGTACGCCATCTTGATTTCATAAATATCGGTGGTTCATCTGAAAGACAATAGACCATTTTCTTAATGTTATCAAATTGAATGCATAAATCTCAATGCCTCAATGCAAATGATTTCATTCACCTGTTATACACACTAAGAAATAAGGGTGCAATTCTGCTACAACAGCAGCAACACTTCCAAATACGCGTTGGTGGATGCAACTCTGCACCCCAATTGCACCCTTATTTCTTAGTGTGTGTGAATAACTGTTTTTCAATAGTGAGAATGCGAATTGCATACATTCCGTGTCGTTAGGTAAAACAATCCACAATGTTTGCCCTACCTAACAACAAATAATGTATGCAATTTGAATTTTGACAATTTTTGGTCAGATTTCGTGCAAACTTTCACCGGTCTGCTTTATTTTAGAGTTAATTGCTATTAAAGTTGGATTTCCCTATATAAAGACTAAACAAGTTATTAATACAATCCATTACTAGTAGTATCTTGTAATGTTTGGTTAAAATTTTAAAAAATTGCTCAGCTTGAGAGTGATTATGCTTCCGACTAATAATTTTATGTCCAACAATTTGATGTCCAAGTCATTTAGCATTTTGTAGAGAATTTATGTAAACGTCTATGTATGCCATCTTGATTTCCTGTTTTAACTTAAACTTCAACGTACATGTAGGATGTGTTGGCCTGGATTCTCTGAAAACATCAAAAATAATAGCATACATAAAATGAAAAGGGTGAATAATGCAAAGATATATTATATATAAAATGATTTTAAAAAATCTTAACATAATCGAGATATACACTACAATTACGTTTTTTCCTGTCTTAATAAACTTATTTTATCGTAAAAATATTATGTTGATCTGAAAAACCATGGTGAATACAAAAATTTAAAACAAATTATTCATAAAATTCCATTACTAAAATTACGCTGCAGTAAATAATGTTTGGTAAAACAAAGCAAACAAAATCCCAAACTGAGAGTATTATGCTTGCAACCAACTTTGGGCCATTGAATGCTCAGCCCGGGTCGAATTTTGTCCACGGTTGTCTAACAATGGTCAAAATAAACAATTTTCAGAGTGTATATACACTATGAGATGTAGGCTACCGGGTAAAACGAGTGCTATAGACTATCCTATACTAACTGTGAGCATGGACCTACTCTTTGAGCAAATTTATTGCCAATGGTAGTCTAGTTCTGGACCCTCTTTGTTGATTTTTTTTTTATTCGCCGACTTTACGCGTTAAGCCGAGTGATTGCGCGATCCCCGAGAACCGGCCCTTTTCCGGACCGGTTCTCGGGGATCGCGCAATCACTCGGAATCGCGCCACCACTCGGCTTAACGCGTATAGTCGGCAAATTAAATTAAAAATCAACAAACAGGGTCCAGAACTAGACTATGCCAGTGGTAGTCCAGGGCCCGGTTTCATATAACTTGTTGTGAATAACGAGTGCTAAATTTCTACGACAAATTTGCTTTCAGCCAATCAAATGCGACGATTTCCGTAGCTTATAACAGTTATTGTTACGTGACATTTATAACAAGTTTTATGAAACAGGACCCAGTTATGTATCAAATGTTAGGCAATGTATCTTAAAATGTCCAACATCATTATAGTCAAAACATTTAAAATAATCTCAGAATATTGAAGTCGATAGAATTAAGGAGACATATTATTATAATGACAAGCCGAGTTTTGTCCTAAAATTTAGTGACGGCGAAGGTTTAGTTCGTCAAGAGTACGTCATATGCCCCGGACAGATTTGTTAATGGTACCATCTCTGGCTATAGGGACTATTTCTGTCGTTACACCCGCACGTACATGCAAGTCTGAGGAGTTGGACCCTGTTTCATAAAACCCATTACCACTAACAACTGCCAAATTTCTATAACAAATGTGCTCTCAGCCAATCAAATGCAGCTAATTCAGTAGCTTGTAACAGATATTATAACTTGCTACTGACAGCAGGTTTCGTGAAACAGGGCCCGGTTTCGGTTGTGAACTCTGCTAATATTAGATCGATACATTATATTCGCAAAGACAGACAGAGGCAGACAATATTCATATAAACCTTACTCGCCTGGGTTGAGTCAATAAAGGTGACAATAAAATACAGATGAGAGAATCAAAGAAAAAAGGGCGAAGTAAATAAAAAAAAATCCTATTCAAAATTATTTCTTTTCAAGGTCTTGCGGTTCACAATAGATATCTCGGTATGAATACCACCTGTAGCATACTACATGTATTTGTATCGGTATGGCGGTTAACCACGTTATGAATGCATGCATAATATCCAAGATTGCTGTCGTATGCGTTATAACAATATAAGTTGAGCTCCTTGAGATCCTTACGCTTTGGGCCTTATGGGAAAAGCGCGGTATAAGTAATAATTATAATAATGATAGAAAAATGAAATAATGTAGGATAATGCAGAAACTTAATTTCGTTTAAAAGTACCATTTAAAGGTACTATGTCCCATTTGCAGGCCAAAAAATAAAAAAATAAAATTCCAATGGCATTTGAAAGATAATACTAATTTAGAACTCCCGTCAAAACGAAAGGGCTTGAAAATGGCTTTTGGTAGAAGAATAACGACGATTAGTTGTCAAATCGACATAAGTGAATGCAATCACTTAAGTAAATAGTCTGATTTTCAGACCCTTGTACCGAATGGTCGTATATTGTGTGCAGCGCAAAGACTCAATCAGTTTAATTTTGGCCATTACAAGAAGTGGGTTAGTGATGTAGACAAATGCTGCATGTATCTACTACAGCTCATTTATGTATGTTATTACCAAAGAAAAAAAGAAGTCACTCACTCACTCAATAGTGTCTGACAGTGAAGTCTATAAAGTAAACGGGTTTCCTTGCATAATTTGAATACTAGGACACTGCTAACGTTTAAATTTCACAGATAGGACATACTTGACATATTCATGATTCCTGCAATGCTATAGAATTTGATGTTGGTGAAATTTAAGGTCGTGAAAGAAACAAAAATATTCTTGGCATCCGCCTCTCCTTCTATTGTCGTTTAACAGGATAACACGGTCGCAAAAGCATTCAAGAAATCAAGACATGGGAGATATCAATATGCTATTGAATATCCGACAAAAATCCCGTTGAAAGTATAATGTACGTCAGTGTATTGAATTGAATTTATTGAACCATATACGTATGCTTAATCAAAACATACAAAATACAAAGCAAATATAATTATGGTCGAGACCACAAAAAAGCAAATTGCTTATGAACCCTATCCCCCCCCCCTCCCACATGAAACAAATTAAATTAAACATGATTCAGTCACCATACCCACACACACACAAACGTATGGTTGGCTGATTCGGTCATGAGCAACGCCATTGGAAGTACCTGACTGAGCTTGGTATTTCGAAAGTCTTTGCGATCACATGAGAAAGCAAAGATAGACAGGTCATGCAGGTGAATATATTTTCTGAGAAAGAATGATGAAGAGATTGAGAGAGCGGAGACTGTAAAACACGAAGAGAGGGGGAGAGAAGGGGAAATTATAGATAATTGAATTATATTGTTTGATTTGATTCTATTCTTTTGGTGTATACAGATAGACCAGTAGCACAGGCTGAGACAGTCACTGTACAAGGTATTACTATATTTAAAAAGCCAATTTTACGTATATATGTATAAAAACTATATGATAAATGGTAACGAATTTAAAGCACTTAAAGGAAACCTTCCCCCCAAGGAATAACTTTAGTTTTTCTGAGAGATTTATTGCATTCTAGCCCATCAATCTACAAGATTTCCCCCAAAGTGGATTAGAAAGGCATAAAGCAAGAATAAAGTATAGTTTCTCAGCAAGCCATGGGCATCGCCATTTTCTTGATAGCATAACGTACTATGCGAGGTCGTTTATCAACTAAATGTATTCCAATTTATGGATGCTTCCTTCCCAGGTGTTTTTGGTGGTGAAGCATTTCATTCACGTGCTATTATCCTTTGTACTCCAATTGCCAGAACGCAAATTGCATAAATAAGTTGGTGCTGTTCTGGGGTGAAGGTTTCACATACATAAAATAGATTTTTCAACCGCTATATTTTAGTATTTTTTCAATAAATGAGTTACAATTGTTACCCTATTATATATTTTTCACCAAATATAATTTTTACCTTCTCAGCTATGATTTCCCTCATTGAAAAGTAAAGTTTTGTTATCGACATAAAAAGTCTTTCCAATTAAAGCCTGATGCATGATGCATGTACAACTTCGCCTGCCACGTCACATTGTCAAGAAAATGGCTGCCCCCATGTCATGCCAAAAGGCATTACATCATGCCAAGAAATCTTCATTTACATATCTCTTGTACACGTTCGTAAGATTTATTGTACATCAAAAGGCAGGAAATCATCTCGTTTTAAGAATACCTACACTTATTCTTTGGGTTAGGTTTCCTTTAATTTGCACTTTGTTATTTCAAAGTTATACAGGATACAATAATAATTGTGAATTTGCAAGAATATAACGTACTACATGGACATAGTCTGACCAATTGAAGAGCCCAGGAAAACAAGAGAGTGGATGGATTTCAAAGCTCAAAAGAGAGAGAGAGGGGGGTTGGGTGATAAGAAATATTCACTATATAAATCAGTTTCAAAATACATTTTCATTCCGGCAAACAATAAGGAAGGCACACCGATTGGTGACAAACCGCATTGGTAGGCATACAACCTTGAATTAGTATTAGTAGTATTATTTCTTTATTGCGACCAAAACTTGAGGTTGTATTTCAATTAGAAATAAACACCCAAACAGATAGATAACAATAGTAGAAATAATGGGAACCAAGACAGAGAAACTGTCGAGTCTGACACATAAATATATGAACAAAAATGTGCTACAATCAAATTATAACACACTATAAAATATACCAAAGAAAGCTCATTAGTCCTTGTAATCTGGTACTTACATTTATCTTTTGATTATATATCTTCTTTAGGTTGGCCATAGATAAAGGTAACCTCCTTTCTGGCTGATACCTACCAAGCAACTTTTTACATTGGTATACCAATGTATATATATATATATATATATTCATGTATTCTATTCTTTTTAAGTTACAATGTACAGTTCTATGTATGTCTGTTATTTCTTAATTGGTTTGGTGAAATCAAATTTAATTTAATTTAATTTAATTTAATTGGATTGACTTGAATTCAAGTGAGTACAATGTGTCATAATGATTGCACATATATTGTATATATATTTTCGCTGGTATCATGCAAGCTTATGCAACTGATCTCAAATTAATTCATTCTTGAAAATGCCATATCAGATCAAATCATGTTTACAATAAATTCCCAACCTCATTCCTCAAAATGATACCCTATCTACACATTCATACAAAAACTTAAGTATTGAATGAATCTGTAACTGAGCGTACCACCTCTGATTGTTTAACGTATACCAGTTTTATATTGTTCACATTCCCCCACTCCAGGGACCCGTTTCACAAAGCCTTTTTTCAATGACAAATGCCAAAAATCAGTGACAAATCTGCTGATAACCAATTAAAAGCAAGGATTTCACTAGCTTATAACAAAAGCTGTCATTTGTCACTGATAACAAGTTTTGTGAAATGGGGCCCTGATCCTCCTCAGAAATCACACCCTTTCAACCGATTCTGATAATAAAACAGAATTGCTACGTACTTGGATATAGTTTTACGCGTTTACATTGTTAACAAATTATAGATCCAACTCTTCCTCGGAATTAACCTTCTCGACACATTTTAAAAACTAAGGGTTAGATAAAGAACGATTAACAATTGAATAGCATACCTGCAATGCTACGTTATGTAAAATACTCCCAACTCCGCCTAAAAATTATACTAGACTCTCTCTCTACACACATTCTAACGGACCGACCAAAGGAGCCGAGACTTTTACCAAACTAATAAACGACAACTGCCAGAGTGAAGGGGGAAAATATGTTTCTGGATAATATACTTACATATCAGATCACTCCCCGGCGTATATCCTCCACAGTCTATTATCTGTCACCAATGAATCTATTGGTAGGTTAATTGATCAGCTTTGGTAGATGTGTTATGTTAGCGGGATGGATGGGTATATGATCTAGTTGAACAGGTGTAACGCGCTCTGGAGTCGAGTCTAACCATGGACATAGCACATCCAGCCAACCCTGCATGAGCCCGAATCGGTCGGGAGTCGCTATGCAATTGAACGAGGCAGGGATCGAGAACTAGACGAATACCAGAACAGATTAACGGTACGTTCACACTAGGGGGAATTCATTAGAAATTTGTATACACAAACGTCGTGTTTAGAATCACCGTACAACAGGGGTGTAGAGACGTGGAAAAAAGAAGCATCGTGGAAAGAAACTATGGGAAATTTGAAGAGGTCAGTTGACATGACAGCTGGCCAGTAGTCAATCATAGCCCCCCCCCCCGCACCATCACCACCATCATCACTATTACCACCACCACCATCACTTCCACCCCCACCACCACCAACACCACCCCACCCCATCACCGATAAGGTACTCGTCCAATACGAGGTTCAGAAGAAGCCCTGCATGGTTCTATATATATATATATATATATATATATACATCTAACAGGATAACGACTTTTCGTTCGGAAAGGTCGTCAAACATGTATTTAGCTATACGACGTTCAGAATAGGTAGAATTATTTACTTATAGATAGATATATGAGCTCGGCATAGCTAAGATAGATGTTGTAAGTCTAAACGGGGGTAAGTGTTGTTGTTTTTTTTAGAGGGGGTAATAGAGAAAAAGATGCTTTATACACGGTGTGTATGTAATAGTATACCAAACACGATGGGTGGGAAAGGGGGAGAATGGCAGTCTAATGTATACTTACAGTGAGTGTTTAGGTCCAATATCAAGACTGTACAATGGAGAAAGATTAGGAACACGACTCGAGCGAGCTTTAGGACATTAATGCTCAAAAGACTCTCTCTTCGACGGAGTGAGGGAATGATTTCACACTCAACACTTTGGATTTTGCCCAAGGAGTAGAGACAAATTATGAATCTTGATAGTTAGAGCATCTTATAATAAATAAGTCAATAAGCTATTATAATAATCCTACTTCACTACAACTGACACTCGGATATTAATACTATTAATAGTATAGTAAGTTAGACTTGAAAATCAAGAAAAATATACGGACTTCATCCTGTTTTGCGGAATAAGAGTAATAATAATAATGATGATGATAGTAATAGTAATAATAATGATAATTATATCAATAATAATAATAAAGAGAAGGAAAAGAAGAAGAAGATCGAAGAAGATTAATATTTTTTAACATATGGCGTCGCACGTAGAAGGGTACGTTGGATTTCTCCCCCTCCCAGGCCTTTCAGGATTAAACCAGGGACGGATCCAAGATTTTGTAGAAATTGTTTTTATAAGTGACTATACCAGTTCTTTTCAATCTGCACTTGACTTTGGAGAGTGACGTCATTGAATTAATTTCCATGCATGATATTCCCAATCCTTTTTCAATGCACAATCTTGTATTTGACACCAGTCCTCGGGGTCAGGTCTAGGTCAGGTGTATAAAAGCTTGTCATCCATCCATGGCCATGTTCGCTACGGGGGTGTTGGTCTACTTTTGTACGGATGCATCAAGCTGAAGAAATGTGACATTGACTATTCTTCCTTTTCAGACACTATTTGATACTGTATAGCTCAGTCACGAACCGACTCCATACCGCAGGGGCGGATCCAGCCGGCGGGGGTGGTTAGTGAGCACAATTTTTTTTTTTTTTTTGCCTTCGAAAATTGAAGAAAAAATTACCACCACCCCCTTAAGCGCCAGGAGGGGCCCATCTTCTTTTTTCCCAAAAAGGGTGTTTTTACATGTTTTTTTCTAGGGGGGCCGCCCCCCTGGATCCGCCACTGCCATACCGACAGGTTTTTAGTCAATCGGGAATTGAAATTGTTTGTTAGAGATGTTGTCGGTCTCGTTTCTTCAGTTCAATTCAATTTATTTATATCAGAAAATACACAGATATAATATATAATATAATTTTGCATGGGAAATCGCATTTGAAAGCCAGTGGCTTGTAATAAAACACAGCGATTACCCTTACAATCATGGTAATGAAAACAGCAAATACAGAATACAAACAAAGCACAAAATGAAACGAAAATCATTATCACATTACAAACATTAAACAAGTAAATAAAGAAACATATTACAAATAAATATTCATATTTATATATATTGTCAACGATGGAGAAAAAATAGAAATATAGAAGTGTGACTGCGAAGTTAGTAGAAATTTATAGAGGTTTGTTTTAACTTAGATTGAAAGGCATTTTTGGTGTGTATGTTTTTGAAGAGAGATTCAAGAGCATTCCATATTTTAGTACATTTAGAAATTACAAAGTTAGGTTGTGCTAAATTGCTTGTGACTGAGGTATGGAACTACTGCTCGTAGTCTACATTGGTGGAGGTGTCGTGGCATAGTGGTTCATTTTCTTAACTCTTTATCAAAGGGTTAAGGATTCGAATCCTTCAAGGACTCAAACGTCATTTGGCAAGACATTTATTCACATTTGCCACTCGCCACCCAAGTATAAATGGGTGCCTGCATGGCAATTTTATGGGGGAATAGCAATAGCATGGCCGCCATGCAGAGCGATATTGATCTTATACCCTGGGGTAAATGTGACCAAATTGATATTCTTTATTGATTATTATCAGAAACTGTCTTCGATCACATTATGCAAATTTTAATAATTCTCGCCTGATTTTATTTTAAACTTCAAAGAATCTTGCGATTCATGCATTTTGGTCAAAATGAAAAGCCATTACTCCACCTATTTTTAACTTCACAAATTCGCAGAGTTGAACCAGGTATGAAACCCCCGAAAGCCGGGTCCCTGGAAGGACATTGAAACTCGATATCTGGTCAACTTTGACGTCATATTTGGGCAGCAAATTATATAGGTCTAATTTTAATGTTTATACCCCATTATGTTCAGTATGTACTATGACGAAGTACTATAGGGCTCGAAAATAGAAAATGGGTATACAATGCATCATCAGGTGGAGTCATGTGTCCGTTAATATTTTCGTTTACTTCGATCTGATTATATGTCGTTCTGATTTTCGAGCGCACACAGATGCACTCTTTCACACACATAGCATTCTAAAGATAACAGATCTATACAGTCATAATCTAGGAATATTTATGTATAATTTAAATAGAAATGAACTGCCAAATGTTTTTTATTCAATGTTTACAAAGAATGTCAATATTCATCATTATCCTACTCGGTCTGCCGGGCTTTTTCATCTACCGAAAACAAGAACTTTGCTCTCAAATAAATCCTTTGTATTTTCAGGCTCAAAACTTTGGAACCCTCTTTCAGATACAGTCAGAGATAAACCCACATATTATAGTTTTAGTAGAGGGTTCAAAAAGAATTTGATACAAAAATACATGTCTCTTACAGATTAAACTAGGATATGGGTATACCTCTCACATCTCCCCTCACACACACACACTCTCTCTCTCTCTCTCTCTCTCTCTCTTTCGTCTTCTAATTTTCTGTAGTGTGCAGCTTTGTTTTGTCTTGTTTTGTCTTGTCATGTCTTGTTTATCTTGTCGTGTTATTAATTGTTTTGTCATGTCCTGTCTCATCTTATTATGTCAGTTTCCTGTCTTTTGTGTCCCGTTTTGTAATTCTGTTCTTTTGTATATTTCGATTGCGTGGACACTTAAAAAGGGTTTATGAAAATATGTTATTGTATTATATCTATTTTACTGTGATTATTAATATACTTTTAAATGATTTATGAAAATAATGTTCATATTTATTTATTCTTGGGAACCTACAAAAACAAGCTATGCTTTCCAGTAGGTTCCTGTTTCATTTTATAATTTTGTACTTACTTTGTCAACTATGTTCTTTATTGTGTGATATGAAATGAAATAAATTCGATCAATCAATCAAACCAATCAATCAATCAATCACTCTAATGAATAAAAACGGGAGATTGCTGTTCATCATCATCATCATCATCATCATCATCATCATCAAGAGACTTCAGCCCCAACAAAAAACCCAACCCCGCGGCTACAGAATTGGTTTGTTCATACGTCCGTGGGTAGACATATTAACACAGTGAGTGACATTCGAAATAGATAAACAAGCTTGAGACATCATCTTGGTATGTCTTCTCAAAGTACAGTGGTGGAATGAAGGTAGGAGGGTGGGGTGGGGTGGGGTGGGGGCTTGTTAAATATGTCTAGATGTATAACCTGATAACTCCTTCTCTACTGAAAGACTAGTGTCCCCCGAAAAAAATCAGTCCGGATCCTCTTATGTATGAGTACATCCAACGCTGATTTGAATTGTATTCTAATGGTACAAACAAATTGAGACATCATCTTGCTATGTCTTCTAACGGTCCATGATGGAATAGGGGAATAGAGAGAGAGAGAGAGGGGGGGGTTGAATATTCTTGGCAAGTACAAGCATGTATTTTGCTTGAGAGTATTTTGGCATACATTAGTGCCCCTCTCCAACAAAAGAAAAGATCACCCCTTGATCCCCAACAAAAGTTATATTCATTAGGTGGAAGGCGTTATGTTTGATACAGCGAAAGAAAAATGTGATTTGAAAATTCGATCACATTCAATCATATAGACAAATTATACTTGGATCTCAACATCCACAATCTTTCTACAGCTAAATAAATCACCATTTAGACAAAAGAGGCCGAAATTACTTTTTAGTGTGAATCTACGAAAATGCACACTTACTTTAAATGAAAACGTCTTTATATTCCATGTTAAAATAGTTAAATAAATATCCCCGTTCCCAGAACCCCTTTTCAGTACTTAATTATCTTTAGACGTCACAACAAACAAGTATGACGCCAAAGAAAAATAATGTTTAGTTTCTCGTCCCCTCCTCTATCAATTTTTTTTTCCGTCTACCTCAAATTTTTGTGATCTGATATTTTTGTGATCTCATAGAAAATAATAAACAATTTGAGGACATCATTCTAGACAATGGTGTCAATAGAATTTATTGATATAATGCCATTTCACCTTGCTCTAAAGCCCCTGAAGTGCGTGTACACTTGAAATTTGAATTCACAAAATTAGTGTTAAAAAGATTGTCCTAATACCATGTTCTATGTCCAGCAAAAAAATAAAAAATAATACGCAACCCCCTCCTTCTCATTTTTTTCGATAAATCCGGACGAGAAACAAGGACTCAATTTTATTGGACCAAATAACAATAAAAGCTACATTTTTATATTTCACATTAGTGCCACGGCAGGACTCGAACCGAAAACCACGTGATCATCCGTTCAGTGTCAGTAAAACACACGATCAATGATTCATACTGATATAGGAAAATCCCAATGCAAACGACATTAACAATAATACAATGTCATAGAAAATGAAAGTCTTCAAAACGATACCACGAAACGAAATGATCCGGTTACCATGACAAGAGTATTGTGTTATTATCGACCTTTGACGCCACATCATTCATCACATTGTCAAGTTCACGGAAAAGGTCAAAGGTCATTTACGCGCATATCAGAATGAGTTGTTGATTAGAGAAAAATGAGGCTGGCATTTGTATCGCGGGGATTCCAGGTTTATTTTTCCTTTTCAGGCTCTGAAAATAAATAAACGGTGATTGATTGAGAAGTGATGTGAAGTTTGTTTTCCATGTACATCTGTTCTAGTCACAAAACACAAGGATCGATAGGGCCTCCACAGGGCTAGCCAAACATATCAAATCAGACAATTGTATATAAATAAGACATAAATCAGCTGATTATTTCCCAGCCATCAAGTTGCTGATAACACAATTCAATAAAAAACACGAACGTAGTGAGGATAACTTGAATTTGGAAGGTTTTGATGTCTGAGCAATTTCTCCATTTACTTATTACGCAATCTTCAATATGTCACATGCGTATACTTGATATACTTGAAACTGATTTCACTTTCCTGGTAATATTTCTCAAACTTGAATATTTTCTATTTCTACTATTGAAAAGGTTAAATTCCAATGGCATTTGAAAGATAATACTAATTTATAACTCCCCTCAAAACGAAAGGGCTTGAAAACGTCTTTTCGTGGGAAAAAACGATGATTAGTTGTCGAATCGACATAAGTGATTGCAATCACTTATGTAAATAGTCTGTTTTTCAGACCCTTGTACCGAATGGTCGTAAACTTGTTTTGTGTTGCGCAAAGATTCAATCAGTTTAATTTTGGCCATTACAAGAAATGGGTTATTGATGTACACAAATGCTGCTTGTACCTGTTACAGCTCATTTTATGTACTTTATTACCGAAGAATAAGGAAGTCAGTCAGTCACTCAATAATGTCTGACAGTGAAGTCTAGAAAGTAAACGGGTTTCCTTGCATAACTTGAATACTAAGACGTTGCTAACGTTTAAATTGTACAGATAGGACATACATGACATATTCATGATTCCTGCAATGTTCTACAGAATTTGATGTTGGCTGCAAAAGGGACATGGTATTTTTAAAGTCACAAAAGCGTTCTCTATGAAAAGTCTATAACAACATCATACACATAGAGAGAGAGAAAGGGAGTAGGAGGGCTTGTACACGTATACCCGATGGGTAAAGTTTGCCTTCTTGACGTGTGCCCTCTACGTCCAATTTCGATAATGAAATGATCACGCGAATGTTTCCATAGCCATCCTTACGTACAGACTAACAAGATGTATATTAATATCCCTTCAAACTTCAGGAAAATACGGCAGGATGTGACTAAACACTTTATGTAAAACAGCAACAAAGTCATAATGTTTTGGAGGGGGTGGGGGCGGTGGGCATGGGCATGCTCAATTTGTTTTCTTTATAGGGAGCTCCTGTTTGAGGTATAGACCAGTTTTGGAAACGCCCCCCCCCCTTCTCAAAAAATGAAATGGAAGATCTAATTACCAATCATGTGAAAGAATATGATTTTACTAATACGTGATGATACAAATTTTGCCGGGAAACCGCATATTAATTGATATATTTGGTAAATTATCATATCTATCCGGACTGGATAGATATAGGGTAGTCCCATATACCAGGGATCTCACCTCCCTGCATATACATCTTTTTGTGTACAGTGCTTGTAACTTTACTAAGACTGGGCCAAATTTCTTATCATGTTGATGATTCCAGAACCTTGCAGTACACACCAATACTTATTTGCTAGATGATCAACTTTTTCTGATCGATTCCACAACTTTTATTTCACAATGCAATCGCATGACCAGAACTGGTCTATACCTTTAAGCTAGCATGCATGTATAGCTGCAGCGTTGCCAAAAAAAAAAATCCTGTTTGGAGCTCATTCAATTTTTTGTCCTACTGAAAAGGTTAGAGTTGTGGTTTAAGCTGGCAACATTTCTTTCGTAGGGTGGACAAACTAAGCTGGTCCTGACAGGTAACACCGGGGAGAGTTATTTTTTCTGCGGCACAGATTGGGGTTAGGTGCGTGTTGAGCCTATGGGAAAGTTTAGGGTTAGGGTTAGGGTTAAATCAAGACCTCTTTAAAAAAAAAAGCCCCAATCTGTGCCGCAGAAAAAAATGACGCCACCCGGGAAGGGGCTCTGGCAAGTCTCCATAGAGTCTCCAAGTGATACAGCTGTATATCAGCCCCCGCCCCCACCCACACACCAAAAAAAAATGGGGGGGGGGCTTGGCCCAACATGTAGAATTGGTGTGGCCATTATTTTTGAAGAAGAGTGTGGGCTCCGGAAAACTTTCATTGAGACACGTGGTACCGTATGGTCACGAAAATTGTATGTGGGGGCACAGAAGTAGCGAGGTTAGCTTTATTTCCACGGGGGGTGTCTGGATAAAAATGATCACAGCTAAGCTGTAGCAGTGGTTTAGCAAGTTTCAGTGGCACTGAGTGTGGGCGGACTCTGGAAAAGTGTTGGAGAGGGCACCAGGTTAGCTGTCCCTTAAAGCACTGTCTTGTCACGTGCAACATAGTCATATTTTTTTCAGTGGGGGGAGGGGGGCGCTCAAAAGGGGCACGCAGCTAAACCGCCTCCGACAGATTACATTATGATTAGATGTCTTAGTCATTAACACCCGGGGCAGTTGTCCAGCAGAAAGAGTCCTAGATGTCGTTGTCTTTAACCAGAGAGATGAGAGTTTAAACTCACATCTCCCAGCTTAAACCATTCATTTTACACTGCTGAGTCGAGTATTTCCTTTTTTTATACCGAGAATGGCCTGGAAAGTAAGTCTACATTGCTTTATGGCGCCGCTATTGATGATCAGTGGAGCGAGACCAGCACTGATTTTCATGTCAACGAATGCATTGAAAAAAACCCTCGTGGAATGCATTGAATCTTCCTCGCCCGTACTTATATACCTTTTTCACACACACACACACAACATACGCGCACACACACTATACTTTTTACACACACGCGCACAATAATTACACACACACACTCACACTTGAATACACTATAGCAGTACGGGAACGGTACCATGGGACCAGAAGCGGTGGCATCACAATGCGCCCTAAACTTGTGTCAACTTCGCTCAAACAGTTCACTTCTAACAAACTGGCGTCTTTATTCCACACGCGCTATTCAGCACTGCAATTTTCACGCACGCTCGTAGGTGCATGTACAGATTACTGACGTATTTTGCAGTGAGTATGTTCGTACATTGCAAGAGAGATTGCGCTGTGTGTGAACACACTGTGTATTAACCATTCATATGTATGCGTGCCTGAAAGGCTTAGTCAAGGGTGATTGCAAAGTTGAGGATATAATCACACTGTTTATCTCAGAGTGGTTCGTCTTCATTAAAACCTCCTCTACAACGTCTCACCATATACAGTTCAAATCCTGCTATAGGGTCATCAACGATATTCACCCCACCGATATACTTGCCGCTCTTCTAACAATATTTCTACTTTACTTGGCTGAAATCTGACATTTTGGATGGAGATACAGAGAAGAATACTTGACGGAAACGGTACGTATTACATCCCAGCGGGGATCCGATCAGTTTGTTTTATTACGATTCACTAGATTGTGATCAATAGTTTTGAAGTTGAACCAGGATGTACTAATATGTTGACGCCCATCTAAATTTTTGAGTAGCATGCTTTCAACAGACAAGTTCGCCTAGCCCCTCTAAAGTGTTGGGAGCCCCACAAATTTGATGGCAAAATTTCACTTAAATTGTATCATAATGTGAGAGAGGATTTTGAAAACAAATGTGTTTGAAGTCGAATATTGATGAAAGAATACAAAATTTAGGTTTTCCGCGTACAACAGAAAACCTAAGTTATGTATTCTTTTTATCAATATTTGTCTTCAAACACATTTTGGGGGGAAATCTTTGCAGAAGTGTATCTTAAATGACATCCTCTTTCACATTATGATACAATTTAATTAAGTGAAATTTTGCCATCAAATTTTAGGCAAATTTGGGGTTCCCATCACTTTAGAGGGGCTTTAACATTGCTATAGGCATATTAGAGTAACATTTGTATACAGTATAATGTTTTATATATATATATATAAACGTAAAGAGTGGACTTTCATATTTGATAAGAGAATGTTTTCAGCGGAGGAGAATAAACTCAAAACTCTAGAATAAAAAGACTCTGTTGACACATCAATAGAGACTCCTATTCCAGAGTTTTAAGTATATATAGATATATATATATATATAGAGAGAGAGAGAGAGAGAAATTAATATAATACAAAGAAGAATTCTGGGGAGTTTCATACTTTATAATTTCCAAATGTGTTTATTAATCAAGGTATTTAATTATTTACATATATATATGTTGTAAACAGACACTAAGTTTCGCCATTGATAGTTACATTATTATATTTGTATATCATTAGGCCATTATGTGAATCAATATAAATGGAACGATATATTGACTAGTAAATTTGATGGACCCCTTTGAAAACCAACTCTCGTGATAAGGTACCATCCATCCTATACGCTCGAAATGAATTGATAAAGTAAAATTACAAAACTTCAGTTTGTATAAAGTTTTAGCTCGTCGACCGGTTGGCTATTTGTGTATAATCATAATGAAGATAATGAATGGAAATGTAGTAATATTTATTATTTTATTATCATCTGTTTACCACATATATATATATATATAAAAGTTGAAAATAAATAAATGATTCCGTAAAACATTTATGAAAATCATTTATCTGTTTCAACTTGTTCTACCTTCTAAGTATTCCGAAGCAGACTGCTAATTTTGCAACCATAATTAGGTAAATATTTGAAACAAAACACAACTACCTGGAACATTGTTATTCAATGTTATGCAAAACGATTTCCCACAAATCAAGAGAAAAAAGGTCAACAATATTGAGCCTTTTATTTGCACAGTCTATTTCTCGTCTAAGCTGCTCATTGCCATTCCGACCATGTGTGTTAGAATAAGCAAACAGTTTTAAGTGATTTTTTCATTTCTGATTCTTTCGATTTCAAGAAAATGGGTATTTCCTTCTATCCAGTACAGGTGTATTGTATTGAATTCAATGAATTTACTTTTTGAATCAGCTGTACAGGTTTGACTTAGAACAGATTTTCATTCATTACATTCACATTGCACAAATAAATAAGTGTAAAATGAGTGTAATCTCTTGATTTCATGATTAAATGATCAGAATAAGACCCTCTCCATCTTCTCAGGGACACCTCATTCAAGGCAGGGTGTTTTGATTAGCTAAATTGATCTGTCTTTCTTTTTCGGATTACACCTGTCGGTACTTTTGTCGTTCATATTTCTAAGTTTTGTAAACATGTAGTAGGCCTCTGTATGTGAAGAAAAACGAATCGTTGTCTGACGCTTTATTGTGTAGCTAGGAACCTGCCAGTTTGCATGGTAAAACAGTGATTTCGAACTTTCCGTATGTTGCTAATTCAAAGATCTTACCGTAATCTTAATTTTTCCTTTTTTAATGCTGGCGTCATATGATATAAACATGTCATATGCTGGTAATAGTAACGCAGTATAAATGGCACACATCGTGCAAAATAATGACCTTTCTGCTCAGGCATCCGGTGTCTTTTGAACATTTTAAACCAGAAGGTTCACGGTTCGAGTCCCGCCCGGGCACTAATGTCCATTGGCAAGACATTAATCTACATTAGCCACTCTCCACCAGGGTAAATAAATAGATACCAGGTGGGAAGAAATTAATTGAATGCTTCAGCCGGTGAATTCATCACAGGAGAGTATATTCATGTAGTAGCTGCACTATCTATGTACCTATTATTATCATAATGTTCTTTTTGCTCACGCATCCGGTGTCTTTTGGGAATTTTAAACCAAAAGGTTCTGGTCCAAACTGCGCAATGTGGGCAGCTATCCTAAATGGATTAAATGGATCAGAATACAGTGAATAGATGAACACGGGTGTGACAAGGAAATTATAACACCTAAAAGATGTAGTAACAAAATATGTTTTTTAAAAAAGGAAGAAAAAGAAACTAAAAAACAACAACAGTAAGTTCTGTAGAGACAAAAGAGGTTGAGTCAGTGTATAAAACTGAAAGATGTTTAACAGAAGAGGCGTTATATCTCATCTACATTATATCTATGTAGGACATGTAGCAAGGGCAATTTATCATATCGACTTTTTGTGTTAGAAATGTTATATTCAAATGCATGAGATAATGATTCATTCGATACGAGGCTCTGTGAGGTAAAGAGCAACCAACCACACAAACAAAAACAATTTGGGATCTTTCGAACAATCTCTTTTTTAAATTTCCTTGTCGGAGGATACCATTAGCGCAATGTCCCAAAATGACCGTTCTTGAATTTGCTTTCATAAACTTTAAAGATAAAGACCAGTTCTGGTCATGCGATTGCATTGTGAAAGAAACGTTGTGGAATCGATCAGAAAAGGTTGATCATCTAGCATATAAGTATTGGTGTGTACTGCAAGGTTCTGGAATCATCAAAATGATAAGAAATTTGGCCCAGTCTTGGTAAATTTACAAGCACTGTACACAGAAAGATTTATATGGGACTACGCGACCACGTGCGCGATATCTATTTGGTCCCAATAGATATAACAATTTACCAAATATATCAATTAGTAGGCGGTTTCCCGACTTTCCCGGCAAAATTTGTATCATCACGTATTAGTCAAAACATATTCTTTCACATGATTGGTAATGAGAGCTTCCATTTCATTTTTTTGAGAGAGGGGCGTTTCCAAAACTGGTCTTTACCTTTAACTTCGTAACGGTTTTATGATGGAACATGATTGTATAGAACCAATATACATGTACCCGTACCATATTTGTGTCTTGCAGTTTCAATTATATTAAACATTATTGATTCGAGACAATAGACTAAAGTAATGAAAGGGTTCGTGATTTGTTTGTCGATTGAAAACTGTCGTGTTTATTTATACACCATTATTTGCTAAATAGTAGTTGTTATTCTTGAAACAATATAAGTTATAACATTTGTCTTTAGAGTTAAAGTTGATTTTCATGTTAAAAGTTTGCCCCCAGTAAGATATAGGTATTTATCTATGTTCACAGTTCTCTGTGCGTACACAAGGCATACTACCTCTAAGCGGTACGCTATATGACCAAAGATACAAATGAATAATAAGTTGCACAGACTACAAGTAAAGGTGTTGTGTTAGAATAGTTCAAACTCTAAATTTCCCAGGATTATTCAGAACACCCCCCGTTCGAGACGGAAATGAGTTTTGAAAAAAATTTTGTAAATCGTCATCTATACATTACGGATTATCACACAAGATATTATCTGTATTTTAGAGATATAGTTCCGCATACGGGCCAATATAGGTAGCGTATACAGGGTCAGGATGTGCGTGTGCGTGTGTGTGTTTAACTATGTGAAGAATGTATTTATACCACAATTCCCTCATCGGACAGTGCTGAATATGAAATAATTGGAGTGAGCAACCAATGGTATTAATCATAATCATAACCACGGGATGTGTGGTAGGAATGTAAAATATAACAAATTGTTTACAGTCCTAGAATATTTTTTTTGTAATGTTCACTATTCATGACGACCGTATCCTTGAACGTACTATTAATGAGGAAAGGGGTTCGTTTGGGTTCATGTCAGGTTTTATACACATATAAATGTTGAGGAAATGCATAGAGAGAGAGGGGAGGCGTGGAAAGAAGGGAAGCATAGAGAGAGAGAGAGAGAGAATGAGAGAGGGTGTGGTAAAAGATAGTCAGAAAGAAAGAGTAAATACATAGAGAGAGAGAGAGGGTGAGAGAGAGAAGGAGAGAGGGTGTGGTAAAAGGTAGACAGAAAGAAAGAGTAAATACAGATGGTACCATGACAGAGATAGAGGAGAGGGGAAATGTGACAGAAAGAGAAAGAAAACAGAGAGAAAAAGAGGTCAGAGAGAGAGAGAGAGAGAAGGAGATCAGAGGACGAAGGAAAAGTAGAGAGAGAAAGGTTAGAGACTAGAAAGAGAGAGAAAAAGAGCAGGAGATCAGGGGACGAAGGAAAAGGGGATAGAGCAAGGTGAGGAGAAGAATGAAAGAAATCAAATAAGAAGAGGTTACACGTAGAGAGAGAGAGAGAGACGAATAAGGAGAGAGGAGAAAGAATGGAAAATCTTACAGATTTAAAAAAGGGGGAAGAGAAGTGGCCTAGTGCGTTACTGTTATGTCGAAAACACTCTAATAATGAGGTTCTATCCAAACAAACAAAGCAGGCTAAGAGCAAATTTGCTCTGATTTCCTCATTTCAGCTCTGGAATCCGCTGACAATGCGGAACTTTCTTATTGTGTCAAGTATTTGAGAACACTCGCTGAAGGTTTGCATAGGGAAATACAAACTCCTTTATCATGATGTTGAATGTTCTTGACTCATACCTCACTCATTCACACCAAGAAGACGAACACCAGGGGATGTTTCACAGACTAAGATCGACTTTAAGTTGGACTTAAGTATGAACTTAATAATGAACTATCAAAAAATGTAAACTCTGTAGATTTGAGACCACGATTTGTACGTCCCTTGAAAGACAAATGCCAGTAAATGGTAAGAGCAAACAGTAGCATGAACGGCCTGTTAAACTTAAGTCCAACTTAAAGTCGATCTTAGTCTTTGTGAAACACTCCCCAGACCGACAACAGACCGAGCAAAATCATACATTGCCCATAGTTGTCAAAGCTCGGTCGGTTTTGAATCGGTATGGAGTCGGTTAAACGGTGTGACTGGGGTAAAACACCGCCTAACCGGTCAACTCCTAAACTAAGGAGTTACTAGCACCTTGCCTAAACCGATCTATTTGGACCATTCGAGATAATATAATCTCATGTATTTTCTTCTTAAACGTCTGACGTCGGTCTGTTGCTTTGCCTCTTTCAAGGCTGAACGTTTTATTGCCATTTGGTCCAATCATACTCGTCTATAGTTTTCCAAGTCGTCAAATGCTGATTCGTAGTTAATCCAGAAGAGTAGCGTGCATGCATGTCCAAACATTGAGGGGCTCTTACATTGTTCGAGAGGGGGGGCTGGTTCTGTGGATGAAAGACGAATTGATAAGGCCACCCATTAGGAGGATGATGCGAGAGGGAGTCCTTTAAAGCTTCTCTCTCCCCCCTCCACCCCCATTATTTTTTCTCTCTCTCTCTCTCTCTCTCATCTCCTCTTTCGTCATTTGATTGGGGGCAACGCACGTACCATTGAGCTCGTCTTTTCTCATTTTCCCAAATGCAAAATGGTCTAATCGTCATTAGATTTGATCTAATACACTGTACCACTAAAATGGCTCATCACTTTGTCTACTGCAATCTGGCTTAGTATAAAGTCCCTGCAAATCCCTTTTGGTCATTGCTAGCACATGTATTAAGTTAATTGAGCACCAGACCAAGTAGGTGAGAGGCCAAACTGCTGATTAGACGAAATTGATAATGGCATGAACGAGAATAAGAAGACAATCTGACAACTGGACAAAGTAAGTACTAGAGGAAACGATGCTTAGGTTTTAGGGGATGTTTCATGAACTAAAATCGATGTCGATCTTGAAAATCAATGTTGAGATCAACTTTAAGGCTTGATTAAACACCCCCTCCCTGGGTTAGGTAACATAACAAGTGGAAAAATGTGGAGTTCAAATAGTGAGCTTTGTGTCTTGTCGACATTTTGCTTATCACGTGATTATGTCTCTTTCTTTCGTTTCAGATCATTATTGAAGGGCCACAACTTGGAAGAAATCTACCAATCACAAACGAGAAACCACATCACGTGACAGCATGGATGTCACCTTAGGGTGCTGTGGTTTGGTGCTAGCGTTCCTGTGTATTTTCTTTGGAATGACTGAAGTTGGACTATGGGCGGCATGTTATTTCGAATGCCCAGACGGACAACTGATCGAGTTTAATTACTTTGCCGCAGTGTGGACTGGAGTATTGGTAATTGATTCAATTTTATCATTTGTATTATTTTTTTTTAATTTCACTTATCAAAAACAGGGTAATTTATTCAGTATTGAATATAACCTTCATTGAAATCCTTATATATAAAGCAGTTATCCTATAACAGAATTATACGCTCAAAATATCTAACCAGCCACTCTGTGAAAATTTGTCCTCTAAGTACTCAAAGTACTTAATATCTTCATTGTCAACTTTATGTTTTGCCAATATTTCTCCATGTTATTTTATAATCATCTATTTTTCATTTCCCATTTAAAAAAAGGGTAATTCATTCATTATCAAATCTGTGCTCGCTGTGATACTACACGTAGCAGTTATCCTATTTGGTATAGAAATAAGTATTATTTCAGGGGGGGACGAAGATACAGCCTGGGTTTTTGTTTTTCCATTAGGCCTACTTGACTGTCTCTTATGAGAAAAAACAGCATAAATAAAAAATAATTATTGATTGATTGATTTATCTTCCAGGCCTTCACCGTGGGATTCATGATCATCGTGTTGTATTGTGTCAAATTCAAATCATTGGTGAGTGATTAAAAATCTTTCTTTTTTCGATAATGTCGAAAGAACATGATTACAAATTGATGGCATTGAGTAAAAAGGACTAATGGCATTTTTTATCATGTGTTTCCTTTCCTATACAATGTCTATCATCAATATTAAGTATCCCTTGTGTGATGGGTGTATCGAATGTATCGAGATACAATGTACGTACTTGTCCTGAGGACGAGTTAGTTCAGTTTTGGAGTTGAAGAACGGAGCTCGAAATGACGATTGAATAAGATCGGTTCCTGAAATCAAACCACTTTGTGTAACTTTGTCGTCTGTTGAGTGACGTAAGGACCTGGGGACAACGGGTAGAGGACATCACTCGTAACACTTAACAGAAAAAATGTGCAATTCAGCCCACCGACCGCGAACAATTTTATGAATCGACCCTTGTTTAAAAAAAAAAATGTAAACAAATATAATGATCTTTACAACACCAAGCATACGGGATGTCTGTGTATTTCAAAAGAGGGCGCTAAACAAGAAAACATACGAGAGGAGTATGACAAATGCATAGATTTTCATTCATAGAAATTAGTAAAAGAGACACATGAGTTCAGTTTTTTAATTCCAATAAAAGCAATTACACATACAAATCATAGATACAGCACAGATGCAAGTCATTATATACATGGAATCAAGGGTACCATATAAGACCAAGGCGGTCTTGTTAAGATAGTTCCCTTATAAAATAAAGTAGAAAGTGCTTGAATGCAAGCGGATTTAAACATTTAATTATATGAATATGCAATGTTTTATTAGTATATGTTCTTATCTATTATCAATGTTATGTATCACTTGTCAGAACAAACTGCAATTCGGTCCACCGACCGTGAACGATTTCGTCCATCAACGCTTTAAAAATGAAAATGATCTTGACTTTATCCAGCGTATGGGATGTCTGTGTATTTTCAAAAGAGGGCGCTACACAAGAAAACATAAGAGAAGAGTATGACGAAAACATAGATCTGCATTAATTGTCAATGTTCATATCCGGATATATAAAATAACTGAAGAAATGCAGGATTTGTTCATTCATTTACCTGTATACAAATATCTGCATGAAATTGACTAGTATTTCCTTTTTCTCTTTCTTTCTTTTCTTTTGCCAAGTTTATGTTACAATTTACAGGAACAGTTATGATGATGAAAATATTTTCAATTCCTTTACAATTTGTATTTTATTTTTGTTTCGTTTTTAGGGCACGTTTATCATCATACTGACATTTCTGCTGGTTCCATGTGAGATCATTTGCGCATGTATCTACGCATATCGCGCCTTCCTCTCTCGACCAATGGAAGACGATGTGACAGGCAATGTGGGCGTGGACTATTTCAGTGTGTTTTTCTTCAGCGCTATGTCCGTGTGTGGAGTGTGTCTGTTTCTCATCACCATCACGTGGAATTGTTATTATTTCTGCATAGCAACACCAGCGGAGGACTTCGAGGAGGAAGTGAAGGAGGACCTGGAGGAAGAAGATGTAAGAATTCTGGACCAATTTGCATTGATCCAACATTTGCTCCCGTGACAATTGCTCCGGGCTTTATTTCGTCAAAGACAGAGGGTTAGGGTTGCAGTTGTGTTTGGTGTTAGGTTTAGGATTAGGTTCGGATTGATAGACAGAAATAACCTTCTGGTATTGGGTATTCTTTGATGAAGATGACAGCCCTAGATAGGCTGTCAGTGGAGCCAGATATAGTCCCAAATGGAACAGTCTTCGATACAAGAGGCTGATATTTTAGTCCATGTTATAGGTCATAGTGTTTGGTCTAAGTTTGAAGTTAGGGTTTTTGATTGGTGAGGAAAATTGACGGTGGAGCAACTGTCGCTGTAGAATGTATTTTACGGTTGTAGGACACCTACCCCCTGGACATCCACCCCCGGATAACCACCCCCAGTATTTTACAACCCCCTTTGCACAAAGAGATACGATTGATCGCAAGTTGCAACCAGTCGTTACTCTCCAAGCACTACATATAGAATGCAATGACCACTGAAATTTTTACTTTTCCTGGTCCATAGTTTCGCCCCACCCAATGATACCTTGTAAATGTTACTAAAAATGCAAAAACACTAATGGCACATGTTACAATTTGCATATTCACGCAGCTTATCACCAAGTAATGGGAGATCACATAATTTTCAATATAAGTTGAACTAGGAAGATGGTATTGATTGTTTTTATATGTAAAATTACAGTGACTTCACTAAGATAAATTTTCAGAAATAAGCAGCATTATCGTGAAAAACGTGCAATTTGAACGGCTGGCAACATTCTTATTTGAAGTCAGCGTCATAAATTACCATAGTACGCGAATTTTCGGGTGGAGCGAAGAGGTGAACCATACAAATTAAAAAGGAGCTTTTTCCATGTCATCCTATGGTCTAAAAAGCTATTTTATCAAGTGAAACAACCTTTAATTGAATCCGAAAGGAAATCCTGAACCAGAATGGAGAATGCTAGAAAACTAAACCATACATACAGTTGTCCATGTTCACATTCACAGTATCCGATAACCAGTTGCCTAAAATTGACAACAAAGTTGCCATGAACATGCATTTCATCTTAAAGTCGAACTGTACCATGGTAATAGTGTATTGAATATATCCACCCTTTTAAAGGCTCACGGTAGTGGGTTCCCATGGGGGAATACGACACCATTTGGGTATCTACCCAATAAAACGTGTTGTCAATCACCATGAGTGGACTTCACTTTTACGACCGACAGGTCTTATGTAAAGCACCGTGTCCTTAATGTACCGCCATAAGGAGTTGTCATCATAATAACATTTCCCTCACCCTGGAGATAATTATGAAGGCAAGCTGGAGTATTTTCCGGTGGGACAACGGATTGGATGCCTGAGAGACCTGTGTACACATTACTTTGTAATTCAACCAAATCTGGTGTCAGCGAATTATGATGCAATACACATGGACACTGACTACTATGTGGCTTTAAATCCTCAGTGTCTACTTGGGGTGTTTATATCATTTCATTTCGCTCGAAGCTACACCATTCTTTTTCCTCCTTTTTGTTAAAAAAAATATCTGATTTATTCGTTCATTCTTATCTTGTTTTGTTTGTTTCACTTACTCAGGAAAGACAAAAGAATCTACGGTCCGTCCAGGATAGTGTCTTTGTGAACAATCCAGTGGTGGATGATGAATCTCGGCCAAACCAAACTCGGCCACTTCACTTCGATCAAGAGCCAAGCCAAGTTCGTTTTCCCCACTCGGTGCAAAACGGATATCCACAGGCGATGCCAACACGACAAAGCAGCGGATACCTAGTTCAAAATTCAAATAACCGTCGAGATAACCGTAATGTGAGCTATGAGCAGTCACCACCTATCCAAAATGATTATCCGTATCCACCTGCGTTGGAGAGAGAACATGTACCCGAAGAGCGGAATAGGAGGAACCGACAGCAGTCAAGGATGCCACGCCCACATCTCGGTGCGAACCACCAATCATATATTCGACATGAAAATGGGCGTGGCCAGGTCAATCGGGGATACGAAGCTGATGAGCTCGGCCAGCCAATAGACAGATCGTACAACTTGAGGAGTTATGTTTACGATGGAGCTCAAGGCGATCCTATGGACCAGCCAGTGTACTCGGGTGGACAGCCACTATACTCCGAGCAAATCCGAAGATTGCCGAACCAAAACCCGAGTGCTTCAGCAGACTACAGCCGAAACCCTACTGAAAGTCGTCGACACGTGAACAGACCTCCTAATTACTCCGCCCATCGAAACAGCCGAGAACCCGCCTCTAATACACAACCGAGGGACGAAGACAGATCGTTCATCTACCGACCAAGACCCGACAATTTCCGAGGAAAACCGCCGCAACCCGAGTACATGTATCAGCAGCAGCAACAAACAGCACCAAACAATAATTATCCCTTACAAGTATCAGCGCAGCATCCGGGCCCTGCTCAGTCTGCTCCTAACACCAGAGGACCAGGACCCATCAACACATACTTCTGAATGTTGTTGTTCGGTAACCCTCCTAGACCAGTCTTTGACCCGTGTTCTACTAAGGTTTGGACCCAATGCTGGGCTTAAGCTTATGCCCAAAATAGGGTTCAACAAATGGACGAACAACACCCTTGGTCCTCCCCTCTTAGTTCGAGTACAAACCGTCTCCTCCCCCACCCCCGCCACGTTTCTGTCTACTTATTTGCTGCTATTCAGGTGAGGGGGATGTGCTGTATCACTTGTTACTTGTAAAATAATAACCATTATTGGTATAGACATGACGGTAGTGTCATTTAGCGTATAACGGTCTAGTGTTTCATTTTAACCGCCTTATACAGATTATATGCAAAAATAAGTGTTAAAGAGAAAGACCAGTTCTGGTCATGCGATTGCATTGTGAAAGAAACGTTGTGGAATCGATCAGAAAAGGTTGATCATCTAGCATATAAGTATTGGTATGTACTGCAAGGTTCTGGAATCATCAAAATGATAAGAAATTTAAAGTTACAAGCACTGTACACAGAAAGATGTATATGGGACTACGCGACCACGTGCGCGATATCTATTTGGTCCCAATAGATATAATAATTTACCAAATATATCAATTAGTAGGCGGTTTCCCGACTTTCCCGGCAAAATTTGTATCATCACGTATTAGTCAAAACATATTCTTTCACATGATTGGTAATGAGAGCTTCCATTTCATTTTTTTGAGAGAGGGGCGTTTCCAAAACTGGTCTTTACCTTTAAAATTGCCGCTCAGACATAATTATAAGATTAGAGTCTAGCTGTATATTTATGATTCAAGCTTGTTTTCTTTTATTTCTTTAAATTTTGAAAAAGGTTTCATTTGAAGTAACATTGCTAATGATCGTATCAGGACATTGCTTGAAGACATGATAAATGTCTATCCTAGGAAACAAAAAATATTCTCGAGACCTGTGCCCCTTCTTATTAAGAGTTGCCATTGATCCAAATCAATCGCAAGTTTGCAGTCCCCTATCTCTTATGTACATAGTTGCTATTGATATCGAACGTAAATAGGTTGCGATTGATTATATCAACCCTTTATAAGACAGGACCCTGATAAAACTTTAGAAAAAGTTTCAGAGTTCTCGTTGTTGTTGTTGTTGTTTTGATGATAATGATGATCACTATTCAAGGAGTGAGTAAATGAGAAGAAAAAAATAATCAGGGGGGCGTTTTACAAAACTTGTCATCAGTGACAAGTGACAGTTTGTGTTATAAGCTACTGAAATCCTTGCTTCTGATTGGTTATCAGCAGATTTGTCACTGATTTTTGTTATTTGTCATTGAAAAAAGGCTTTGTGAAACGCCCCCCTGATTTTAATTATTTGTATATCAACCGTAGCTATTTCAAACTGACAGTTGCTTAAACATTACACCAGGGGTGTTTCACAAAGATCCCAAGTTGAACTTATCTCTAAGTTGGACTTAACAATTATGGAAAGCCGTTAGCATTTTTGAAGAAAATATTTTGTAAAAGGTATTTTAAAAGGCATAAAATGTTGATTCAAATCATTTATATTTTTTTATTATCAAGGAGATTTAATGTTCTTGATCTGGAATTTATGAAAAAGTCTAATTACTTGATTTTTTGCTTTTTAATATATTTTATTTCAAGGCCAACTTAGAGTTAAGTTCGACTTAGGATCTTTGTGAAACACCCCCAGTTGTGGGTTGTCGGTATCAGTGGAGGACATAGGGTTCCTGGGCCCCATTTCACAAAATTTGTCAACAGTGACAAACGACAGTTTTTGTCATAAGCTACACTGAAACCCTTGCTTCTGATTGGTTATCAGCTGATTTGTCATTGATTTTTCTCACTTGTCATTGAAAAAAGGCTTTGTAAAACGGGTCCCTGAACAGTTTGAATTTGACCACAAAGGTCAGAGTTCAGAGTTTTTAATTGAGACCCCAGACTGCAAAGCCACCGGTCCTCGCCTGATCATAGGTGGTTCAGCTGAACCCAGAGATGAATTGCTGCCAGGAGAGTGAGACGATGAAGCCTCTCCGGGATAGCTGGTTCTGTAGCACCAGCTACCTCAAGGTTTTCAACATTTACAGGGGTAGACGCCTATAAATAGTATTATTGTACCTAAACATTCATTTTACTCGCTACCTGTTAGAAATACGCTAGAAACATTGTTTTTGTTAATACCATGTATTATACGAATGCAATGTGATAACACTTATTTATTCCCGTATGTAAACGTTGCAGGCTGAATTGATTTATGTGTCTCAGATTTTTTTTAAATTATATTTTGAGCCAATTTCTTTGCTTTAAGTCTCGTTACTCTATGCTTCTTCTCTTTTTAAAATAATAATAGTGCAGGAATATTAGTAGTGAAAAATTATTATTATTATTATTATTATTATTATAAAGAGATTTGTATGTTCAAATCGTCAGAAAATATGAATGCATAAACAGAAAGACAAAAGAACGAATTAATGGTCTATTCGTTTCAACTGTATGAGATATACTTTAATGATTGAGTGATTTAATTTTCATGTGCGCCATCTAGCGATACAATTAAACTATTCTCAAGTTAATTGAGGAGCTCTTCGAGAGTGAGAAGAAGAAGGAGAAGGGGAAGAAGAGGAAGACAAGAACAAGAAAAACAAGAATAAGGAGGAGGAGAAGGAGAAGAAGTAGAGGAGGAAGAAGAAGAAGTACAACAAGAAGAAGAAGAAAGAAGAGGAGGAGGAGAAGGATGAAAAGAGAACAAGAATAACAAGAAGTAGAAGAACAACAAGAAGAAGAAGTCATAAACAAGCTCAAAACCTTGAATATATTTGATTTATACCAGTATCATACAGCAGTGATAGGGTTCCTTTATTTTCATAATCTTCTTCCATTTAAAATGTCGAACATGTTCCCTACGAATCTTAGTATTCATAATTATAACACAAGAAATCGAACCAATTTTCATCGTTGGAAAATTATGTTTATGTATGAAGAAAAATCTCCTCGGTGTAATCTCCCGGGGATTTGGAATTCATTACCAAAATATATTCCCCTCTGCAATAATCAAAGATTATTCAAAAAATATCTGAAAATGTACTATTTGACCAAATACTGACACAAATCATACTAATCATACTTTATACTATGCTGTTCCTCTGGCTTATGTCTTTATCAACTGTTTGTTTTTAATTTGTTTACATGTCTTTCAGTAACAAAATAAGTTGAAAAAACCACATGATATCTATACTTATTTTACAAGGCCTTTTGGCTTTATTTTAGTTTCCCTTTTTCTAATTTTCGACTGGTTAATTTGGTCTCTTTGATATTGTTTGAAATGATTTTTTGTTTAATTTCTCACATGTATTATATTTGCATGAATTTGTATGATTGCATGTATTTTGTGTTAAATGTATAATATTGCAATGCCCTATTGTTTTTATATGAAGACGGAAATAAATGAACAAACAAATTATAGAAGTGAAAAGGAATATACTGAGACAGAACAGACTACCATGGTTGGATAGTCTGCTGAGAAGGCTTGAGTGTACAGGGGAGTGTTTCACAAAGACTTAGATCGACTTTAAGTTGGATTTAACTATGGCAGGCCGTTCATGTCACTGTTTGCTCTCATCATTTACTGGCATTGGTCTCTCAAGGGACTTACAAATCGTGGTCACAAATCTACAGAATTTACCTTTTTTGATAGTTCATTATTGAAGGAAAAGGGATTATCTAAAGATCATAATTGAGATGCCAATGGCGAGAGCAACCAGTGGTATGAACGGCCTGCCATAGTTAAGTCCAACTTAAAGTCAATCTTAGTATTTGTGAAACACCCCCAAGGAATGCATGGAGCTCCTGAGGAAAGCTAGAAATAGAATGTTGTAGAAAGCTGTGATGACCAAAGTCTATGGCAAATAGAGAGAAAGAGGGAGAGGGGGAGAGAGGGAAAAGAGACAGAAAGAGAGAGAGAGAGAGAGAGAGAGAAGAGATAGAGGAGAGGGAGAGAAATAGAGGATTAGTAGGGAGGGAAACGGAGAGAGAGAGAGAGAGAGAGAGTAACGAAAAGAAGAAAATAAGTTAGGAGAGAGCATACATAAGGCATGTAAGGAGAGATATATATAGAGAGAGAGAGAGAGAGAGAGAGTAGGGGTAGCTATCTTTGGGGTTGAATCCACTCCAGATTATACTTAAATCTACTCCAAAGTGGTTGTTGAATCACTCTTTTACATTGCATCCCACTCTGTTGAGTTTCTCTGAACGAATTAATCCTAATGCTACGGTCACAAAGGTCCATACGAACGATAATTTCGTACGAATCTTCCTGTTTTTCCATTGTCTTCCCGAATTTCCATTGTCTGAAAATCGTTCGTACGGCGTTCGTAGCAGTTCGTAATGGCATTTGTGACCGAGGCTTTAGTACGACTTATAAACAGTTGGATTTCTACTCTGGAATCTTTCAGAGACTACACTTAAATCCGTATATCGCATATCTATCTATACATCTCCAAGGTTTACTTCTAATCATCGCGTTGGGTCGGGTGGTGGCGTTACCCGACCTTTCGTGAAAACATGCCCCTTTATATTCATGTCGAGGTTAATGTTTGTGAAAACATCGGCTCTCACCTGCACATTAGTCCAATTTACTCCAACACTTTGTGAAAACTATACGGCAAATCTAGGAAAGATCGCGTCATTAATGTGCATCGTCACGCGATCTTCCGTTTTCGTTTCACGAAAGGTCGTGTAACGCGAACACCCGACCGGACGCGATGACCCAATGCTTTTAAGTAAGCCCACTTCTAAAGTGGTTTGAAAGCTATCACTACAGCTACAGGGTCATCTGATATCGATTATCTTTTTGAGTAAAACATTAAAACTGCGGATTATTCTACAATAGTTGTTGTCAGGCAGTTGACCGCCCGAATAAAATCCAAAGTGGTTTATTTCTAATTCGATGCCAGTGATTTGCAAATGTTGCTGAAATGGTATGATTTTTCCCTGAGCTTCCATGGACCCCATCAAGGGCCCCAAGGCGGGCCCCTGGTTGCTCATCTGGCTGTAATTAAATGTCTAAAACACATGAGCTTCCGGGGGCTCCGCCCCTGGACCCCACCAAGGGCCCTAAGGCGGCCCCTGGATGCTCATCCGATCGTAATTTAATGCATAAAACCCCTGAGCTTCTGGGGGCTCCGCACCCTGGACCCCACTCCAATTAGTGACCTGCATGCCAGTGTCACAAATAAGTTATACAAATATGCTCATCTGACCATTATTGAATGCCTAAAACCCCTGAGCTTCATGGGGCTTCGCCCCTTGTCCCCCGCCGGGGCTTTGCTCCTGGACCCCACGTCAATTTACGCTCTACTTGCTTCACTCGCTTTGCTCTACCTGATCGTAAATACTGTAACCCCCTCCCCACTTTGAAAAACGTTCCGCGGGGCCTGCATGTAACATGTAAGGTGGTGGTGATATTTTCTGCCCCCTCCTCCCAAACGTTTTTGCTAATTACGCCACTGCTTTCTCGTCCTCGCATTTCGTCCCCCAGTCATGAAAAGAAATCGCAGCCCCTGGTTGTTGTATAGATTTATAGATATGTGAACTGCATTGGATACCTATAAGGTGTAGACTATAAACTACTTGTACTGGTATTCAAATGTATACATGGTAGCGCACCTCTTTATCTTCGTGAACTCATCCAAATGTACGCGCTCAAACGCAATTTCCGTCCAAATAAAAAAAGTCTGCTCTCTCAAATTTCCGTGCAGACCAAAATCATATGGGGATAGAGAATTGCATAAGATAGTACCAGAACTTTGGAAGAAACTCCTTAAAAATGTTAGAAATATTACTCATTTGGTCAATTTAAATCCGAGCTTAAAACACAATTGTTCTTGAATGTGTAATCGAAGTTTTTGTGATATCGATACAGTGCTGTTTTAACAGCACATATAGACCATGTTGGTAGTATGCGTTTACTAAGCAATGTACTTTTAAAAGTATGTAGAGGTGTCGCGGTCTAGTGGATACATCAATGGACTGTGGATCACATGGTTCGCGGTTCGAGTACCGCCTCGACATTAATGTCCTTTGGCAAGACATTAATCTAAATTTGCCACTCTCCACCCAGGTGAACAAAATGGATACCCGTTATGAAGACATTCCTTGAATACTTTAGCGCCTTATCATGGCTGCTTAGCTACAGCAGGGGTAATGATATGATACTATGTATTAAAGCCCCACTGCACTACTTGTAGCTACTTGCTCCTCTATATAAAACAATGCCTAAGTGGTGCCCGTTGGTCCCCTATGATCCTCTTTTCCTTACGTTAATTGAGAGCTGAGTTGATGAGATGACCACCTGTCAGTGACCATGCTGGGAGGTCTATCCCTCCTGGCCAAACTAGTGCAGACGGGCTTTAAGCGCAGTAGAGTTTATTCCTAATAGTAGCTGCCCTATATAAATGACCTATTATTCTATTTCACTGTATTATTATATCGACGGAAATAGCTGCAAGTGTCAATTTTTTTAACAGTTGGTAACCTTGCTGCCGTTCCACCTGCTATTCCAAACCCATATGTTTTTCAACTATATGTAATTGAGGAAAAGCCACAGTTTTACTCATTTTACTTATTTTTGTTTGAAAACCACATTTTTGTTTGAAAACCACCACTTTGTTTGAAACAAAACGAGGATGAAGTGCGAGAATTTGTGAGGTTTTGTTCATCATCACCTTTGCAATCGACCTTCAATTTCTCTGGAGAGCATTGACCTTGAACGTTTCAAGGGTATTATACCGATCATCAGGGGGTGGGCGGGGCAGAGAGGGAACAAATAGCCCCCCACCACCACCACCAATCTCTGCTATATTTATCGTCCTATCATTTGTTCCCTTCCTCTAACCCTCTCTCTGTTGATCTTTCTTTATCTTGTTTCTCTACCCCTCTCTTTCCAACCCTGTTTCCATCTTTAGTTTCCTTTTTCAATTCCTCTTTCCCTCCATGACTTTTCATGGAGTTTTCCCATTCCCCTCCTGTCCTCTCGAATTCCCTCTCCTTTCCACTCTCTCTCTCTCTCTCTCTCTATCTCTCTCTCTATCTCTCCCTCCCTCTATCTACCTATCTCTATCTCTATAAATCTTTTTCTCTCTCTCTCTTTCGTTCTCTCTTTCCCCTACCCTGTCCTTCTCTTTTTTTTGTTGTTGTTATCTTTCGATCTCTCTCCCTCTCTCTCCCTCTTTCTCTTCCGGCTTTCTCTTCTCTCTCTTTCTCCTTCTCTCTCTCTCTCTCTCTCTCTTCTCCCTCCCTCTTTCTCTTTCAATCTCTCTCTCTCTCTCTCTCTCTCTCCTTCTCTCCCGGCTTTCTCTTCTTTCTTTCTCTATTCTTGTCCACTTTCTGTCCACCTGTCTTTCCTTTTATCTTCTCCTCTCTCTCTCTCCATCTCTCTCCTGTTTATGCTTATTATTATGGATGTAAGAAAACTCTCGGAACGCCCACGCTTATTAATATTAGCCTATATGTGTATATATTGTATGATAGATTCTTGGGCTAACACCCCCTGTGCAATGTGTCCATTTTCATTTTATTTTGTTTTCTTTGCATCACATCACACTACCGTCAATATTTACAAGTATGCGGGACGAAAACAGAACGCGACATCATTCCAACGGCGGGGGACAAATCCAAATACCTGTCGATACTTCACGATAATGTCGTAAGCCATCAGCATGCGCCCGCATTCTTCGCCGTGTCTATCCCGGTGGTATCTCGCACCTACCCGATGGGAGTCACATTGCCCGACGGACCCCTAGACAGAATGGTCTATTAATAACTACCGTTCTCTTTCTGGCAACCTTCTCATTGTTCTTAGGTCTACTACTCTACTTCCTCAAGAATACTGGGTTTAAGCTTCCAACCATGTCAAGCATCAGAAAGGGAAGAGATGGTTTGTCATTATCATTGGTCACACTTACTTTGAGCGAATAATGAAACGACGAGACGAGAAAGACAAAATATAGAGATGGGACAAAAATTAATGTTTGAGGTGATATTGGAAAGAATAGCAGGGCGAGAGAACAAGAAAAACCAAAAGAAAACAAAGACAAAGCCCCTTTAGGGTAAAGAGAACGTACATGTCCAGGTCCCTGCTTGGATTAAAAATGAATTTTAAACCAACTGTACTTTTCTTTTTGTGCAGAACCAACAAATTGAATTGAATTGAAATAGAAAGTCGTGTCAAGTCGAATTAAATATGGAATCGTGCTCGTTTTGAAAACATACAAAATAAGAAA
>CP137670.1:38144041-38159367 GCA_037976565.1 Mesocentrotus franciscanus
GTACACGATGGTCAACATTTCAGTCTTAACATGTCGGTAAGTTAGCCTCTACCAAACTTGGAACGTCAGTAACGTCAGTCCGAGTTTCGAGGAAACTTTCGCTCCTTGATGTGTTTGCATTTATGAGTTGGCATGCAGTGAGTTGCTTAAATTTGACACGAGCATTAACAACAATACGCGCACGGCTTATATCGTCTGCATATTTTCCGCCCGTTTCACCTGGAGCATGTAATAGACTATCTCGCGTGTCTTACACGTCGATCATCATTTCAACCGATTGATTTCGTGGACAGCCGAACACAAACGACCATCATCATTGCATCGTCCGTACCTGCGTTCAGTCATCGGTGATCGACAACGAAATCAAGAAACCCCTTCCTTGTTGTGTTGGACATCTCTGTAGTGAATTGCACATGTGAACCACCAGCCTGGAATAGGGTATATCTGCTATACACGGACACGGAATATTATCATAACGCTTTTTAATATTTGTCACATTTTAGTGTCACTAAAAGTGAGTTTACAAAGCGGTATCAGAAGGAAAGTGTTAAAAATACGTGATAGAACATGTGGAGTTGACAGCGGATAAATAATATTAAAAGAGCTTTCGGCATCGCAGCACCAGTTAACTGTTGTCATAAAGGGATCGCATTCCCTTGCATTTCTTGGTCTTATATCTGTGGTATTATATATTTAGTGGTTATAAGCATTACTCGCCCGCCTCTTGCGAATATCTAGGCTTCAGAGTGAAACGACGTGACAGTTCCTATCACCCCCCTTCCCCCGCCTCTCTCTCTCTCTCTCTCTCCCTTACATACTGTGTCGGGGTGGGGCCGAATGAATGATCGGCAATGAATGACAACTGAGCATATAAAAGATTACGTGACTCCAGTGTGTTCTGATCATCTGAAAGTGCATTGACATCTCACCATCATCCCTCATCCTCGATCCGCTTCCATGCCCCGGGATTGGGGTTCATTTGTCGCCTCAACCAGGCTTTAACCCTCTCACTCCTACCAGAAGATTTACCTCACACCAAGGAAGGGGTATCTGTGGCTTACAGGTGCATGTGGGTTAAAGCGCTACCTACCGGGACGTAAAACGTATCACCAAGTTAATAGAGATTTCAGAAGAGTACAAGGAGGGTGCGGTTTTACCCCTGTTCATACATTAGAGGTGGTGATAGATACACCCCTGATACCAATGAACTCTGCCCAGTCCCTCATGGTTTGATTTTAATTCTTCGAAGGTCAATGGACCTTGTGATATTAACCCTCTGAATCTAGACGGACTCATTTACCTTTAGTTGATTTGGAGCTGAGTACACCCCAGTCACCTAGCCTATATCGACGTGATTGCATCATCATCACCATTACAACTGTCAAGTTAATGGTTTAACCACAGGCCTCTGCCTTTGATCAACTCTTTGGATTAACACAGCTAATAGACAACCACTTTATTCTACATCATTTTATTTCGAAAATTATATCTTAAATAGTTTTTGAAGGCCATTGCGAGGAGCAGAACATTGATAAAGTGATCTGACGTATGGGTAAAACTGATGTTCCTTTTTTCAAGTTCGTTGGAGAAAGGCGTTTATCAGCAAATTTTGATGAAGAATTCAAGTTCCATTTCATCACATTCAGTTCATTTCAATTGCTTTTCTGATAAATGTGTCGTGTCCGTGACGTCACTCATCACCTGACATACCATCGCAATCCCATGACATGTCACATGACAGCGAATCAATTGCTTCACCGATTGTGATCACTGTATTGTGATTAGTCTATGTATGTGCCGAACCCCGCCATTCCGGATATGCTGTTTCAACTATTCACGGGAAACATAACCGCCTTATTGACGATTGACAGACAGAGAGGGAGAGAGAGGCCTCGCAGACCACTATTGTTTGAGCTATTGTATTTATATGGTTTACCATAGCCTACCGATCCATATTTCATCCTTCACTTGCACCGCCGTCTCGTCTCGCACTGGTAAAACCTGAAACGAGACGGAACAGAATCAACGACATAATATCGATAGACAAGGAAACATAAATCAAGGCAATGTTGGCGATGACGTGTTGGTGATATTTCTGGAAGTGAACATTCTATAACATCATTGAACATGGTTTACTTTTAGCAAGGAGGAATATTTTACCACGGATTGTTGAGTGATTGGTGGATGAGAAGCTGATCGATTTTTTGAAAGATTTTGATGATTTTTGTGGAGACGGCGAGAGTATATAACTAGCCAAATGAGACGAATTATCGCATTTTATAACAGAAGGAATTCAGCAGTGATACAAACGCATCATTTATTCCAGATTGTGATTCAAGTTGCTATATCTTCGAATTTCTCCATGCCAGAATCATGACTACGATAATTGAAATTTTCTGTTGCTTTTGAATGGATTCAGCGTTTGCATATTGTATTCACAAATATTCTGATATTTGTTTATGTGGACTGTAAAAAAAACTTAACAAATCGTTATTTTGATAGTTGTGGATAACTCAATGCGAGTAACGGCGGAACATTAGCAACAGAAGAACCCAGATGTTTAATATTTCATGTGTTTGCGTGAGCGCATAGTCTTTTTATTTCGAGACAATAACAATCTTGGCAGCTGACAGAAAAAAGTACTTGGTAAATCGCGCTGAATGTCAATATTGGAAGTTAACACGGCCCTGACATTCACATTCCCTTGAATGAAACAAAGGCTTTGTCTTGTGAATGAACGAGACTGAAGGTTTCAAACAATAACTGTGATTGGCCCATCCCACTTGGTAGCATCCCTCGCGTGCTCGTATCTATCACATCGCTCAACTACGGTGGGTTACGACTTAAGTTCCATCGTTTAGAATCAACAAACTGTTTCAGGTCTCGTGTAGTTGAAAGAAGTACATACAGAAATAATGAAGATCTGCAAGAAAACGACCTGCGGCAATTTGCTTTCGAGGACCACGCATTCTTCCTGTACCTTACGCGTTTTAAATATTATGAGAAACGTGTTCCTTCTGGTCACTTTGTTCACTGCTTTATCAGCGATGAGTATGAACGGTAGACCCGAGTGTCAGCTAGTTCAGCTTCCTATGTGTGAGTCAATGCCTTACAACTTAACCCGCATGCCTAATCTTCTGCACCATAGTACGCAGGAGAATGCCAAATTGGCCATTGAACAGTTCTTGCCGCTTGTGAACACCAACTGCAGTGGGAACCTGACGTTCTTTCTATGCGCGATGTACGCGCCTATCTGCACCATGGGGTTCATGGAAGAACCCGTGCCACCCTGTAAGAGCATCTGCCAGAATGTGAGGGCGGGCTGCGAGCCTATTATGATAGAGCATAACGTGTCTTGGCCTTTGTACTTATCCTGTGATCAGCTACCCGAGTACACTTCCGGTGTGTGTATTACAAGAGATGCCATCGTCGATTCAGGGCCAACCATGGACCACTTCCAACCCACCCCTACAGGTAAGAAACCATCTTGTAAGGCGCCCTCTCTCTGAACCCTCTTCCTTTCTTAAAATGTCCGTAAGGATGATCACTTATTGTCCCGTTTCGAGTGGTATATCAGGCTCATTACTTTGGTGGGTAGGAAATGACTTCTTTGGCTTGATAGTGCATGGTTGTACTAAGTAAATAAATGTATGCCTGACCAGAGTCTTTGTAGCCCGAGAGTATGATATGACATTCCAAAATCGCTTATACATCAATATTGCTCTTTTGATTGTTTTATTTTTTCATAACAACAATTACTGAGGAATTCACTGAAACGTGTTCTTAAAAGAGGAATCAAAATATGTTTTTCTAAATTAATGTTCAATGGGTCATTTTGGTAATGTAACCAAATTTATGCATATGCCTTTGTGAAACGCCTCGTTATGAATTATTTCATTCACCCGTTACGAATAAATGTATCTCAATAGTCAGAATTCAAATTGCATACATTAGTTAGTGCTAGGTAGGACAACCATTATGAAGTTACGCGCTGTTAGGTAGGGCAAGCTATTATGTTTGTCCTACCCTACCTAGTAATAAATAATGTATGCAATTTGAATTCTGACAATTGAGATACATTTATTTGTAAGTATCGAGGGACTTAAGTGTAAATTTGGTAAAATTACGAAAATGCCCTATTGTTACACGGTGCTACACTATCCTTGAACATAAAGGGATGGAATGGTCTGATATGCACTAACAGGAAGCAGAGTTGAGTATTCAAATGAACAGATAAATAATGACAAGTTGAATACGTATACATATGATGCACGAGCAGATCCCCTCCTTCCCATAAAGGAAGAAAAAGAAAGAAAAGGAAGAATAAAAAGAACAGATAAAACAGGGTAAATAAGAGAAAAGACCGAATAGCTTATAACAGAAACAGAAGACAATAACAACCATTAGAAAAAAGTGAACTAAATAGTTATTACTGACATTACTATTATTATTATTATCATCATCATCATCATCATCACCATCATTATTACTATTATTACTATGACTATAATTATTATTATCATCATCATCATCATTATTATTATCATCATCATTTTTATCATCATCATTATTATTATAACTGACAACTGACAATTTTCTGCATTTAGCATGCATTTATCATACATGCATAGTTTGAACAGCTCTTTTTCAATCCTTTTTTGTAATAATAATCCTAACAGTATATGATCTACATGTATATTACCGTATATAGGAACACACATTTTGCTGCATTGATGTTTACCTTATCCTTATATTTTGCTTTATGTATGCACCAGCCAATGTGGAGAGCCTCTCGACAGAATTTTTAAATTCTTTTAGGTGATCCCCAGGCATTGGCTGGTGCTAAATATCATACTGTTAATGTTAAATCATTTTGTCAACCCTGTGATGTTTTCTATGTTTTGTATCATCTTGCCTGGAAATAAAATAAATAAATAAATAAATAAATAAATAAGCGTAGAGGTTTCAAAGACTTTTGTAGTAAAAGAAAGGTTTTAATCTCTTTGAAGTTGTCAAATTGGCAATCTGTAGACAAATGCAACGTCACTCGTCATAGAAAAATATCAAATCACAATTATGACACATTTTTCAACACATTCTCATTCTAGATATTAAGTAAAATGAAAGTAAATGCCCTTGGTCTCCTCGCTCGGTTAGTCCTGAATAAAAACAATTTCGCAGATTTTAAGGGTTTTCTTTGAGTGAAGAATGTTTCGGAATTCCGTCACGTTTAATAACAGTGACCTTTGACCCTTCAAACCGTCATCCTACAAGTTTCTTTTTTCCTTCTAGCCAGCGATAGTCTTTTCTAATTGCCCCTACCGAGCTCATCAAAGCTACTTTGTACTTCTCTATGTCCCATCTCTATCTCATCCTCTGTGTGTGTGTGTGTGTGTCTCTCTCTCTCTCTGTTTTTCCCTTCAGAATTTCGGTGCAAATATCTATGACCTCCCACATATCGTGTATGTTTCTTTTCTTTTTTGTATCTTTTTTTTCTCTATCTATTCATTATATGTCTACTACTGCTTTTAGCTAAATTTGATTCATCCTTTAAGTGTCTAGTATTGTCGTTCTGTTTTCTAGGATGGTGGGCCTTTTTGAAGGTCGCATGCGTGTAGGGAGGTAAGAAAGGTGTTTACAACACAGTATTGACTCCCTGGTGTTTGAGGGCGCTGTGACAGAACATCGTCATTTTGATTGGCATGATGATTGATGGGATAGGAGAGTTTAAAGGGAGAGATCTACTCAAGCCGACGGCATTAAATCATGATTTTGAAATGATTTATTGATATATTATATTTAATACATGAAAGCACCCTCATGGTTTGGATAAAAGGCAAATTGAGCAAACTTTATGCTTTCCATGTGTGATTTCATGATTGATATATCTTGAGTTAGGATTGGTATGTCTCTTGTGATTGTTTATGTATGACGTAATTCTTTATTTATCTGTAATAAATGTTGAATTGAATTGTATTAAATTAATATCATATTCACGGGGGTCGAACATTCACACGATGAACGTTATGATACGGTTTGGACCAAGCTGTAACCATAACCTTTACTTATATCATGGCCAAAATCATTCCGTTAACAAGTGACATTATATCTTATGTGTGGAATATCTATCTCTCTCTCTCTTCTCTTTCTCTGTCTCCCCCTCTCTCTCTGCTTCTCTTTCTCTGTCTCCATCTCTCTCTCTCTCTCTCTTCTCTCACTCTCTCTCTCTCTCTTATGTGTGGAATATCTCTCTCTTTTTCTCCTTCTCTTTCTCTGTCTCTCTCCCTCTCTCTGTCTCCATCTCTCTCTCTCTCTCGTTCTCTCACTCTCTCTCTCTCTCCATCTCTTATGTGTGGAATATCTCTCTCTCTCTCCTTCTCTTTCTCTGTCTCTCCCTCTCTGTCTCTCCTTCTTCCCTCCTTCTCACCTCTCTCTCTCTCTCCCCCTCTCTCTCTCTCTCTCCATCTCTCTTTCTTTCTCTCTCTCTCTCCACAGTCCCTGAAGTACCACCCGGGAACTGTGACGTCTGTCAATATGATTATGAGCTGTCACGTGATCTATTCTTTGAGAAGGAATACGAATTCGGTAAGTTCTCCAAAAGCAAGTGTTACCATGGTTACTTTAAAATGCAGAATGATCAAGCGGTGACATCGTTTTTTAAAATGAGATATTTCACTGTTTGTTTAGTTGGATTTAACATTAAAATGTTTGCATCCAGCAGTTAAAGATAATATGTTCCTTTTGCAGCCAACATCAAATTCTGTAGAACTTTGCAGGAATTATGAAGAACGTTAGCAGTGTCCTAATATTCAAATTATGCAAGGAAACCCGTTTACTTGCTAGACTTCACTGTCAGACACTTTTGAGTGACTGACTGGCTTTTTTCATCTTTGGTAATAACATACATCAAATTAGCTGTAAAGGGTACATGATCAGTTGTCTACATCAATAACCCACTTCTTGTAATGGCCAAAATTAAACTGATTGAATCTCTGTGCAGCACAAAACGTACGACCATTCGGTAAAAGGATCTGAAAATAAGACTTTTACTTAAGACAATCACTTAAGTCGATTCGACAACTAATGGTCGTTATTTTCCCACTAAAAGCCATTTTCAAGCCCGTTCATTTTGAGGGAAGTTATAATTAGTATTGTCTTTCAAATGCCGTTGGAATTTAACCTTTTCATTTTTTTGGTCTGCAAATGGGACATAGTTAGTACCTTTAAACATATTAAAAGTGTTGAATTTGTTCATGTTATACGATGAAACCCATTGGCTTTGTTAGATGATGATAATAATAATAATAATAATGATAATAATTATACTAATAACACTAATAGTAATGGATTATTGTATAGCACTCATGTCTGTCAGACTCCTGGCGGTCCACTGTTGAATACAAATTGAGTATAGAACCCATATCATCAAGGAATCACTTAGGCTTTAATATATGGGACCAGTTGTGTGTAATTTGAGATTGATTCCATATAAGGTCATTAGCTTACTTGAGTGGGATGGAAGGATTTATACTTTTTTCTCAATTTTTTGGACACTTTATTTTATTGAAAATCAGTCTCTAAATAACATATTTGAATACATGTACAAATGAATATCATATAATACTTCAGAATAAGATATACATAATTAATATCAACCATAATAAGCAATTACTGAAAGCGTAGCATATTGATAATAATAATATGATAATAATCATACTGTAAATACAGAACATAGTTTAAAAAAAAAACAATGCAACATCATGACTGAAAATTATTAGGGTAATGTTTTGTTTTGTAATATTCTTTATTGTATTCATTCACCAATGATTCAATACATGTTCAAAATACAACTTATTTCAAATTAGAATTTAACTTATAGAGTACACAATATACACATTCAACTCAAATTATATGAATGAATACATATTATCGTAATAACCCCCTCCCCAAGTAAAAACACAAAACAGTTTGACGAAGCCTAACAACCCCGAAAAAAAAAAAAAAAACGGGCAGTCTATGGCAGTCGAGAGTGGTTAATCACGCGTAAAATAATGCGCACTGGGCGGACCCTCCGGTCCTCATCCATTTAATTCTCTTGTTTATTGTCAATGTACACCTTAAGATGTTCCCATTTTTTTTATAATGGAGTGTCAATGTACTGCGTTCAGTAGCAGTCTTTCTTTCTTCGTGTTCGCTTTTACATAATTTTTCTTTTATTTCCTCAATGCTCGGAGGATTTTTTTTCTCCTTACTTAAAAATAACAGATATTTGATTAATAAAACAACGTGATTAATTATTCGCCTTTCTTCATTTAATTAAATAAACTAATACTAAACGATCAAAATCATCTCAAAATTTATCAATTTGTTTTCAAATTTGTCAGTTTTGTTAGCAAGTGTACTAACGCGCCTCTCATTTGTGTAACTATTCCTGATATATTGTTTTATTGTATGGAAGAACGGTATAGATTTTTGTATTCGAGAAAAATTTAATTGTTGTTTAGTACAAATGATTATACAGTTTAAAGCATCGTTTCGTTTCGTTTCTACTTAATTCAGTTTAAGAGTTCTATTTAATTCAGTTTAAGAGTTCTACTTAATTCAGTTTAAGAGTTCTATTTAATTCAGTTTAAGAGTTCTACTTAATTCAGTTTAAGAGTTCTATTTAATTCAGTTTAAGAGTTCTACTTAATTCAGTTTAAGAGTTCTATTAATTCAGTTTAAGAGTTCTACTTTATTCAGTTTAAGAGTTCTACTTAATTCAGTTAAAGAATGAGATATACAAACCGTCTATACAGCCATCAGGAAAACTTCTTTCTTCCCATTTTAGGTGACTGCTATAGACAGGCTGCATTTATTCAGCAATAGCTCATATCACCTTTGTATAGAGGTGGCCACACAACTCGTAAGGCTCGTACAGATCTACGGATCTAGTTTTTGCTAAGGGGGGTGTTTACCAAATGACGATGCGAAGCGGCGAGGCGATTTTTGTTGTTGCTATTTTGAGCCCCCGTAAGTGATGTTTTCCTGGCATCTACTAACACAATAGAGACCATAAAAAGGAGTGCATGATAACGTCTTTTTAAATCAAGTAACAGTTTAATACACAGTTATATCCAGAGTTATCATGTGTTTGGTTAAGTTACCATATGAGCTGAATATCTTCTCACAATATTTGCACTTAAAAGGTTTCTCTCCAGTGTGCGTTTTTTCTTCTGTTTGTTTCTGTTCGGGACCCCCCACCCGTAGATCCGCCCCTGCATTTATAATTTTATGATGACGTCAAGTGTAATACGCTGCATATTTCACTATCTTAAAACGCAGAGCTCAATGAAAACGCGCAAGTCCTTTGTTGCACGCAGTTTGCCATTCATTTTACACGTTACACAGAACCGTGGCTGTTTTACCGTGAACAAGCCTTTGGGTTTCACTATATTTTACATTCTATTCTAACGTTTATTCTTCTTGTAGTGATTCGCGCAAGGGTCGAAGGTTTCTATTCCGGTACTCGAAGAGGTGAAATGTACATCCGGGTCATCATTCATCACGTGGTTCAGTTCAGTGAGATACACATACCAGTAGGGGAGGTAAGATCACGTGACCTTGTATTACATTTTAGTAACATGCACATACCACTGGATAAAACGTAGACAAAGACAACATAGCTGCCCCCAACAGGAGGTGACGAGTGCCCTAGTATTGGTAATTTCAAAGCTATCAGATGGCTGTAGCCCGGTCCTCGGATCAGCCCCCTCCCCCCCCACTCCCCGCCTTTTACGCCTATGATTATATGAGAGTGAAAAACCCAACATTACCCATAATCCTAACATTAACGGGTCGAAAGCTATAGGCCAGCCTTAAAACATATTACTTTTGACAAATAAAGCCCGGAAAAATGACGCCGGATCAAACATCGGATTATCAAAAGGAAGGATGTCTATGTAACGCGAATGTTTTTTATATTTTTACCATTCAGGTCCAACTATGGGTCAACAACTACTGCGCATGCCCAATGATGACGTCAGGCGAGGAGTACATGATTATGTGTTATCAAGATATAATCAACGGCAGGCTGTTACTAGAGAACGACTGCTTGGTCATACCATGGCATAGTAGATACGTCAAGAGAGTAAAGGTGAGTCATATACAGACAAACCTGTCTATAGCGACCGCCCAAGGGAAACACAAAAAGTGGTCTTGAAGAAAGGTGGTCTTTGCAGACAGGTTCCTTTAGTACAGGTTTCAATGAGAAATCATTTTCAAGTGAAACACAAAAAGTGGTCTTTGTAGACAGGTGGTCTTTGCAGACATGTTCCTTTAGTACAGGTTTCAATGAGAAACCTTTTTCAAGGGAAACAAAACATGTGGTCTTTGTAGACAGGTGGTCACTAAAGCAGGTTTGACTGTAGTACACGTACATCGTAGAGGTGTTGTGGTCCAGTGGATATTAAGTCTCCGGACTGTGAACCACAAGGTACGGGTTTCAAATCCCTGCCGCAACTCTAACGTCCTTTGGCAAGACCTTAATCTACATTTGCCACACTCCACCCAGGTGAGGTAAATGGGTACCTGGTAGCATTGTTTCTTAAAAATGCACTGTCCGCTGATAACGGCTGCCGGAGCTAAAGCTAGGGTAATAATTTCCAAAGCTCTTTGGAAGCGCATAGGGATGTTATATCATAATGTATTATGCGCTATACAAGAACGGAATATTATGAGTAGTAGTCAGCTAAAACTTCGGTCTCTGTTGCATAAAACTTGTTATCCATAACAAATTACTATAAACGGTATAAGCTACTGAAATCGTGGCATCTGATTGGCTGAGAGCAAATTTGTCATAGAAATTAAGCATTTGCTATTGAGAATAAGTTTGATGAAACAGGGCCCAGGCTGACACCTGACCGACCAAAGACCGAACAAACTTACCCCCAAGATTGGCAAAATTCTGCGGATAATTGGTCGGCTTCGAGTCGGTTAGGCGGTGTGACTGGTGTACCGGTCAATATCTCACATTGCATATCAAAATTCTAGGCCTCTGATTGGTCAAAGCTACGGGCGTTAAATTGATATTGATCGCTACGTCACGACTAGTACGCAATAGTGAAAATCAATAAGAATATCTTCGAATTTATAGATGTTTATTCCAAGAGAACTTAGAAATGAGCTATTAATTTCAATTTCAAGTTCAATTTTAGCGTCGATTTCAATTTTAGTAATTTCAATTCCAATTCCAATTTCAATTCCAATTTTAATCTCAATTTCATTGTCACTTTCAATTTCATTATCAATTTCAATTTCATTGTCAATTTCATTGTCAATTTCAATTTCAATTTCAATTTCAATTTCAATTTCAATTTCAATTTCATTTTCACTATGAATTTCATTGTCAAAACTCTTTGCATATTTATGCTGTTGCTATGTTAGTCGATCCTCATACCAGTTTCCCTGTCACTCAGAGCATTCTTTAATTCTTTATGTCTTCTGATTTTGTTGTAGAAATGGGGTCAGAAGCTTCTTCATGATCAACGAGATCGAGATTCCAGTGACTCAAGGAGTAACAGGAGAAATAGAGACATCTATTACCTTTATGGATAGGTCAAAAGGTCATGACCTTTCATCAGAGGTCAATGAACTTCCTTCGTGCTGCCGACACAAGTCGCTCGTGCTTTGTACGCTATGTATGAACCTAACATGCAAATCAGGCGTATCTATTTACAATGCTTTGATATGTTTGATATATTGCCTTTTAAAGGTTACATGTATAATGGTAATATTAATAATGATATTGAATATAAAAAGGCGCTAAAAACAAATTGAAGTACAGTAGCGCGTTTAATGATACTTGTGGAACTAGGTCCATTTTCAAGGATCTTTTGAAGATGGCAGACAAGTTTATCTATGTGGTACATTGTTTCACGTTGCCGATGCAGCCACCGTAAAAAAAAATTCTTCAGATGATATAATCAAAATTCAGGCTTGTACAGATATGACGTGGCAAAACCGCGGCGGTTTTTACAAAGACGTAAAGTGTAATTCGCTTCATATTTCTCTATCCTATAACACAGAGCTCAGTAATGATGGATATAAAATGTTGCCTTATAAGATTGGATGTAACTTGGGGTAATAATATGATCACATGACCCGCAGAGAGGACAGAATTAATACTGATGAGACTACAGGAAACAAGACCTTATTACTATTGTTATTTGTATTATTGTTATTATTATTATTATCATTATTATTATTATTATTATTATTATTATTATTATTATTATTATTGTTATTATTATTATTGTTATTATTATTATTATTATTATTAATATTATTATTATTGATTTGTGTTTACTCTGAGTAAAATCAAATGTGTTTGCCGACAATTTGTTTTCTTAATCTTCTAAATTAATTTACTTCGTTTTTTAAACCAAAAAGAGAACTGCGGTTGATTTAAATTTTATCTTGGCGTTGAAGGAGGTGTATATTTCAAGAAATCACAGAAAAAGAGTTAACTTTCCTTAAAGGAGGAGCTTCAATTTCTAACCAGAGTCAGGGGCGTATCCAACATTCGATGAAGCCACGCTGCACCCCGTTTCAAGCCCCCCAAAGAGACAAAATAGAACAAAACAATCGAGTACAGAAGTAAAACATCTTACTGTATTAAATTTTGTACAGTATAACTTTAATTTTTGTTTCCTTTGTGATTTGAGATTTGACAGTGATCCTTCCTGTTTTGGATTTTAATTAATAAATCAAAAGTTTAAAATTTAAAATTTTAACATTTTGCTGGAGTCTAGTACGGTGATCGGCTTCCCGACGCCCCCGTTTGTTGATAGCTGGATACGCCACAGAGAGGTAGGAACAGATTAAGAATGAGTTTCATGGTACGTTCCGCTGTTCTAAAAAATAGATAATATTTTATTATTTTGCACTTGTTTTAATCATTACTTATAAGCATTCTTATGTAAATTTATAATTCATATTGTTGCTTGACAAATAGACCGGTTTACTAACATATTCAAATTGTATGCATACTTTTTAAACAAAGGTTGTTCTTGACAACCCGAAAGCTTGCCCGAGGTTGGCCCGATATAGCAACAAGTAAAGTATGCAGAGTGGATTATGAGTAGTGTAGTTCATTCATTAATAACAGATGAACGGATGCCTCGTCACTAGGTGTCCAGGAAAGAAACATCCAAATCGATTCCATGTTTGGTATCTGTTTGGTAGTAAGGTGATGATTACTAATCGTTAGTGCACCCTGGAAGAGGATGGGGTCACGTGCCATTTTTAATCTCCTAGAGAAAGGTCATTTGTACGAATTGTAAAATCCAGTAAAACGAGTGCTCATGACAATTCAATTCAATTTATTTATTTCCATCTTTAAAAAAGAACAAGTATAACATAATATTAACTCATTGTATTAAAATAATAATAATATAAACATAAAAATGGAGGGATACTCTTAATAAGACGTAATCATTATTCATTAACTTTACTGAAGTTTTCTTTTCAAGAGGGCAAGCAGAAGGTATCCATGAAGCAACTCTATTACCTTAGCAGTGATTATTCTCAAATGTACAAATTGGGATTTCTTCATGTTCATCTTCATTGAATCTTGTGGATACAATGTTTTGATATCGCAAGGTCATATTTGAATTTGATTATTTTTCTTAATTCGATATCCTTATTTATATTAATAGTAATTTATAAATCAATAGCTTAAATCTTTTCCTCCTTTCACAGATCCATTCTGACAGGTTTCCTCCTTCAGAACAGGCCGTTGTTTTTATTCCAAAATACATGTTCCCTTTGTATTTCGTTTTTGTTTCGTTGTGTAATTTGCTTCAAGCCTTATTTACCTGACTTAAACATGAGAACATGTTAGGAAACATAACTGTGTAGACTAGCAAACGATATAGCATAATCGACTTCTTTTTTACGATGCATTGTATAAAGTTATAGCTCATTGTTATTTCTCCCACAAGACCAAAGGTTATATGTTATATTATCTCTCTGTATGGATGATAAAATCAGATGCAATGCACCTGTTTCTGTTATTTATATTTGATATAATTTTTGTAGCGGACACGGAATGAAAAATCTTTTAACTTTAAAGGTTCATTGGCTTGTCAGTTTTCGTGCATGAGTTTAGTCTTCTGCTGAACGATAGTGGACTATTTCTGAAAGTTTTCTACACGGACGTAGAGTAATATAATGTGAAACAAAATAAGTTAAATGAGTTTTAATGCATTATATATATTTTAATTTTGTATAAAACTGTCATGGACGTTTTTTCTTTGAAATTCACATTTATATACAACTATTGCAAGATCAAGTCTATCCTTTCAGTAATGTAAAATTGTGCTTATTTTATATTCTGGTACAGTGGCATAGCACTGGTAATATGGGGGAGGGCGGGGCAACCGGTCTTTTTAGTGCATAGAATGTGAGAGAAACATGCCTTCGTGTGAGCGCGGGAGGTGGGGGTGAGGGGTGAGGGAGCGGGTTGTATCATCAGCTTTCGATGTTAGTTACCCCCCCCCGTCTTCTTTCTTTCTCTCTTTCTCTCTGCCTCTCTCTCTCTCTCTCTCTTTCGTTCTCTAGCTGCCCTCTGTCTTCTACCGCTCTCTCCCTAAGTCCCATCTCCCCTCTCTCTTTCTCTCCATCTCTCCCTCTTTATATATATATATCTCCCTGCCTCTGTCTCCCACCCCTCTCTCCCTCCGCCCCTACCCCCTCTCCCTCTCTTTCTCTCTCTCTCTACTTGCCCTTCTCTACTTGCCCTTCGATTTGGGCGCATGGTTCCTCAACCCAAGGGCATACCATTTAAGCCAGTGCTATACTTTTCCTATATACATTAGAAGCGAAACCTACGATCACACTTGATTTGGGGGTCACGAATTACATGTTTTTAGCTTAAGTGTTCTGTCTCTGCGATGAAATCGCATTCTGTTTTTAAAATGTCACGTTTGTAAAATTCGTCTCATTCATGTAAAATATCTTCTTTTTTTGTTCTATGCATGTATTTTATGCATTTGTATATGTACCACTTGTCTTATATTTTAGCTGTGTAACTTGATTCGGAATTATGAATAAATCGTGTAATTAAACAAAAGAATTATTCACCGGACACCTTTTTGTTATAGTGTTAGTTTCAACCCCAAATTCTGGAATCCCCCTGTACATTCTATTTATACTAAGTTCAATAATTCCTAATACAGGCAACAGATTCTTAGCGAATTCAAAACATATAACCATTCAAGCAAGACAAGTTCTACTTATTTGGAAACACTTCAAGTCAAAGTCAAATTATCATGAGATTTAAAAAA